>BQNB010003101.1:79901-117289 GCA_026074375.1 Tanacetum coccineum | reverse complement strand
TTAAACCTATGAATTCACCAACATTATTGTTGACGTTTTTGCGTGTATTTTCTCAGGTTATTATTTTGCTAGCTGAGCACTGGAAGCATTCGAGTCGCGCGGATATATTTTTGAAGGCTTTATAACTTGTATACCATTCAACAAACGTTAAAAAAAATGTTTCTATTGCATTATAAATGGGATCCTTTGTAACTCTGGTTTTAATATAACGAATATAAAATTTAATTAAACGTCTCTTTTGAGGTCGTTTTCTGTGAGTTGTCCCTTGTGCCTTGAAGTCGCACCCCAATGTTACCATTCCGCTGCCGTCCGATTTTGGAGGTGTGACAACTCTTGGAAACGTTCAGTGTATGCTGGAACATCGTTCCCCTTGACCTTTAGGTTCCACATCTCGATTTCTAATTTCTTGATTTCACCATGCGGACAATACTTATCCGTCATCTTTTTCTTGAGTACTTCCCAAGTCATTGCATATGCCTCGGGACCTAAGGTTCTTATCTGACCATTCCACCAAGTCAAAGCATCACCTAACAGAGTGCAGGTGGCAAACTTTACTTGATTCTCAATAGCACAACCACTTATATTGAAAACTGACTCCATCTTTTCAATCCACCGAGTTAAACCGACCACATTTATAATATAGCAGCGGAAGATAATCTAGGGTATTACTCCATCTTTAAAAGAGACATTGTTGGAAAATTTTAGTTATCATTCATTATAATCAGAGTTTTTACAAAATGCAGGTCCCAAAATCTTGGATTTTTCGCAAAAGAGCATGGTCAGATGCATTGCTTGGATGGATTCTGGAGTCCATGTTGTTGGGGTGGTGTGTTGTTATAACAGGGGTATTCGTCTTTTCTGGTCGTAGTGCCATGATATGTCTAGAACAACAAAGACAAAACATGAGGTTATATGACAGAATATAATAATGTATAGATGAGGTATCAACACAAGAGAAATATATAATACAACGCAACACATCCATTTCATTCATAACTTTGAAAATTTACATGAAATGGTTGTCGGATTACACAGAATACAATACAAAAGATCTAAGGCTATGCTAGCGGGGAAAACCCCTAATACTTGACATGCCTGTACAATGACCTAGCAAGATAAAATAACATGCATCACTAGATGTGACTGTCAGCATCCCCAAAAGCATCCTGGTGATCTGGACTCCTAGCATCTGGTCCTGGCTGTCTAGCTCTCGCTGCTCTCGCAGTGCTAACAACTTGGCCTGCATGTCACTCATCTCTCGCCTCATGTCTCTAATGACTCAGAGAGTCTCTACCATCTGTGTCTGACGCCTACGGTCAGTCTCTCGAAGCGCTGCTAACTCAGCCTGCTGCATCTGAAAGCGAGTCTCATGTACCTGATGCTGTGTCTGAATGAGAGTATCCTGCAGCTGTAGTTGTGTCTGGTGTGCCTGGAGATGGGTCTCGTGTGCATACACATGATCATGATGGGTCTGAATTTCCTGATGAGTCGCCTGGCTCAATCCTATCGAGTGAGCCCAAGCTTCTCGGGAAGCATAGGCCTCCTCCTCCACCATCCATACTGTCTCCTGGAGAGTCATCCTATCCCCCATAAGTAGATCGACCCGCTGCGAGTCCATATCGACTCGCTGTGATATACGAGACCTACTATCCTGAGCATCCTCTAGTAAAGCATACAAGTCCTGTGTATCATGCTCATGGAGCTCAGCAAGCTCTGTGACCCTAGTATTGACCTCTCCCACGGTCATAGGTGCTATCTCAGGAACTGCCTCTGCCGGATCTACCCAAGTATCCCTAATGCCGTACCCAACATCTCTAATCCCCTGTCGCCTCTCTTCAGCATCTACTGTGCTGACAAACCCATAATCTATCCCTCGACCTCTGGTAGGTCTAGCAGTGGAACTCTCCCCGACCTCATATCTGGAGCCTAGAGTGGACAAACACAACCTCTTGCGAGGTGGCTGCTCGAACTCGGGAATATCATCCCTACGGTCAACAGGTGGTGGTATGTATAGTGATGGTGGTAGTGGTGATGGCATAGGTAGTGGTGATGAATGTGCAGGTGGGGCTGTGCACCTAGCAAGGCGCTCTCCTGCAGAGGGTGGTGATAGTGAGATAGGTGGTGATGGTGATGGAGTAGTCATGGCCAGAAGTCTCTCAACCTCTGCCTCTGGTGGAAGGGATATGGAAGTCTGAGGCCGGACGGTAATCCTAGCCCCAATAGTAATGTCAGTGGAGGGTGGTGGTATAACAGGCTTTGTTCCCTCAGGTGGGAAAACAGGCTCATCAACAGGTACAACAATAGCAGAGTCGGCCGGTGCTAAGTGCTATTCCTCGTCCTCGTCATTGATAAGTGCTTAATTACACATATCTTTTACCTCTAAAAACGAGCTTAAATGACAAAAAACAGACAAAAACTGCCAAATATATGTTTGTTTTGCATTTGTATTGTGCAGGAAGTGGATATCAACAAAAAGACAGAAAACCAGCCAAAAATAACAAAACTGACATGGAATGGAAAAGACTGTGCAAAATCAAGGCCCAAAGTCCAAAAATGTCAAAAGTCAGAGTCAATACTGAAGAATCAGCAGTCAAACCGGAGCCGGAACTGAAGAATACTATTGAATGCAATCTTAACCCATCTGATGGGCCGGGAAAGCCCAATAGTATAATTATGAAGACTGTGAAGACCAAATGGGCCCTCAATCAATTACAACAGCCCATTTGTGTGCAATTGACAAAGACTGTGAAGACTTTGAAGGCCCAATCCTAGCCCAGTTACAGCAATCTCACCATTAGTACCACAAAACCCACTCCTGAACCCTTATTGGGCCTTAAAAAGGGCCCATAAGGATAAGCCTGTACCTTTATCAAGCCAGAACCAACCCACCCCAACAACCTCCACACCTTATTGGGCCCAAAACCCAAACCCAGTGGGCCCAACAAAAGCCCAACACAAAACCCAAAGCCTTTTTTATAAAACATAAGGACCAAAAATGTAAATTTTAAAAACCTTGTTTTATAATTAAAAATGATAAAAATAAACTTTAGGGGCTAAAATTGCCAAGTTTGAAAGTTGTTTTATAAAGAAAAAATAGAAAAATAAAACACAAGGGCTGAAATTGCAATTTTCCAAAAATCCTTTTTACCCTTTTAGTTTATAAAACCAGGACCATTTTTGCAATTTGCCAAATCCTTTTTTATTCTTTAGTTATAAAAACGACAAGGACCATTATTGTCACTTTCCAAAGTATTTTATAACTAAAATTTCGGCTAATAGAAATGAAAAGAGAGAGAGAGTTGAGGGACCATTAGTGCATCTTTTCCATAGATTCCTTTTAAACCTGCAACCAACTTGGTACCCCAACCCCGTACCCGCCAAAATCAAACAGCCCTTTCCCACGGTTTCACTTCCAAACCACTACCCTAGTACATCTCCCAGCTCACCCCTCACCACTTCCCACCTCCCCATTACCCCTATACCTTTCCAGTTCGACAATCACACAACCCGAAGTCGACATCCATGGCTGAAAATGACACAAGGCATATGGAGGGCTAGGATTGATTGGGAAGCATTGCACACTCACAGCAAGCACAACCCAAGGACAAAGAGAAGGCAAAGGACTTGTATAAAAGAGCCAAGACCAAGCCGAACTCAACCACACCCCTGTTTTTCCTTTTCTTAGTTTAATTTTAATTAATTTTGCTTTAAAATTTATTGTACACTTGTTTAAAAGTTTTAGAGTTGTTTTCTTGAAGTTTAATAAAAAATTTTAAGAGTTCTTCTTGTTTCTTGCATTTGTAACCATTTAAAGTATAGTTAAATTGTTTAATTCTCTTAAATAATGATGTTTAGGTCTGTTATTAGCTAATTTTAGATTTCATAAGCTTTAGTTTGAGTAATTTCACCTTTTCTAAAATTCTGTCATAGTGCTAGTAGGTTAAGCTCATAGAGAAACTAGCTTATTATTACTAATAAGCTAGGCATTTTACAGTTTAATTAGTTGTATTAAGTCAATTTTATTAGAAGTAGATATTAGGTTTAATCTGTTTTAGTTTTAAATAGATTTTAAGTGCCAAATGTTGACAGCAAACTTTAAGGAGTTGGTTTTAGGATTTAACTGTTATTGGACTTTAAAGTCATAAAACTATTGTTAAAACCTTACTATATAGTAGATTAACAAAGATAGGTATTATTAAAGATAATTTTAAAAGTTAGTTAGTGAGATTTACAGATTTTTAAGGCTTAAAAACTTAACATTTGCACCAGGCACATTTTCAAATTGTGTAAGTCACTAGAGTCTTAAAGTTTAAAAGCATCTTAGAGTAAAGGTTGTTTAGAGCTCACTTAGGATCATAATAGATTTAGAATTGTGCCTGCATTTTAGTGCATAGTCAATTGCACCAGCAAGACACATTGCATCAGCAAAACATAGCATATCAGAATAGTTTTTTTGTCATTTTTCACTTTGAATCTTCTCATTTCCTTTTAGAGTTTTACAAATCCTTTTAGCTAGGTTGATGTTAGATAAGTAGGTTAGCTTATTTCCAATATATCAGCACTTAAGGTCCAAAATCACAAATAAGCTTTGTAGCTTTGTAGCAAAAGCTAATTTCAGAATTGAGCAAGAACTAGCACTTTTTCATTTCTATTTACTTGTAATCTTTGTTAAACCTTAGCCTTTTTCTTTTTAAAATCCTTTAGTTTACATCTTAAGCTACATTAAGCTTCTTCTGTTTCAAAGTTTCACCTAGAAATAAGCTAGTTAGAAGCTAAAATCCAAAAAGTTCTCTAAACCTCTACTTTCTGTAACAGCAACTAAATTGCTTAATTTCTAGCTTATTCTCTTGTTAAAAGTAGAAAGTGCCTTTGTTAAAGTTGTTAGAAATAAGTTGTTTTACAACTTATTAGTTTTGAGTTTTGGCTGAAAACCATTTTTTCAATAAGTCAAAATAAGCCAATAGCGCAGGGTCTGTTCTGTCATTTCTTAATAGTTTAGGGTTATACGTTTTAACTGTAGTGTAAATTTTCCAAAGTTCGCCCGCCTACCCTGTAGTTTACTTTCTTTCACTTTCTACCCTGTCTTTCTTAGGATAATAAAATAGTTTTATATTTTTCAAATTAGTTTTAAATAATTAGGGTTTATAGTTTTAATTGGACAAATTAAGTATCAATTAGCTTTTAAAATTTAGGGCTTTTTGTTCCATTACATTTCTGCACCATTTTAGCATATTAAAACCATTTTTCTATAATTTTCTCATTTGATTTGTATTTTCTAGAAATTAAAATAGAATTTAGTTAATTCCTTTTTCTTATAAAAATCATAATAATTCCTTTTTCTTAGATTATTCATTAAAAAAAATAGGAAAAAAAATATGTTAAAAAATTTTGTTTATTTCTTTGCATAATAATTTTCATTTTAAATTAGTATTTTTAAAAAAATAAAATAAAAATTTTTTAGTATGTTTAATTTTTAGCGGAAAAAAAATAGGGGGAAGGAAGAAGAAAAAAGTTTTTATTTTTGTTAATTCATTAATTTAAATTTGTAGAAAAAATCATAAAAAAAAAATAAAAATTCAAATAATACATAAAAAAATTCTAATTCTTTTTCTTAAAATTTTCATTTTAAAATTTGGATTTTATCATTAAAACTGATTATAACAAAAAAGAGGGATGTTTGAAGAATAGGTCAAAAATATTTTTGGTTTTATGTTTGAAGATTAATGTTTTTCAAAAAAGTTCCTATAATTTTGAACATTAATGATTTTCGGTTAAGACTTTCTGTAATTACCTCGTTGACTCAATTAATGAGATGGTGAAGACAGGTTTATGTCAAAAGAGTTTTGTTTTATATTTTATAACATTAATGTGTTCAAACTTTCCTATATTTATAATCATTAATGATTTTCGGTTAAGAGTGTCTGCATTAATGATTTTCGTTAATTAATGGGAGGGCTTTGTTATATGTTTTCAGTCGTTGATTATTTTTGTTTTCCACGTGTCATTCTCTAGATTATTTGGGCCAAGATTAGTTTTCCAAAAGCGTGTTTTATATAGGTTATTATATATAGATATAGATATAGATATAGATTTTCGGTTAAGACTTTCTGTAAATACCTCGTTGACTCAATTAATGAGATGGTGAAGACAGGTTTATGTCAAAAGAGTTTTGTTTTATATTTTATAACATTAATGTGTTCAAACTTTCCTATATTTATAATCATTAATGATTTTTGTTAATTAATGGGAGGGCTTTGTTATATGTTTTTAGCCGTTGATTATTTTTGTTTTCCACATGTCATCCTCTAGATTATTTGGGCCAAGATTAGTTTTCCAAAAGCGTGTTTTATATAGGTTATATAGATAGATAGATATAGATATTATATAGTTTCCTTAATAAATCGTATATCCCACGAGGAACATATAAATTCAAATTAGTAGGAAATATGTTTACTAATAAAACGTATATTTAAATCAACGAGAAACTTTTAAAATAATTTTTATGTGATGGGGGATCTAATACCCCAAGAAAACCCTAATCAATATGACGATGAAGATACATTCACATGCGAGATCTGCTTTGAACTCGTATCATTACCCAACAAAATATTCATTAATAGCAACCGATGCGTCCACTCGTTTTGCACGGCTTGTATGATCAAATACATCCAAGCGAAGCTTGACGACAATGTGTCAGACATCAAATGTCCACATGAATCTTGCAATCACTCTCTTGAACCCTTGTCATGCGGCACCAAAATTTCACACAAACTCTTCAACAGATGGTGTGATGCATTATGTGAGTCGACGGTGTTAGGGTTTGATTTGGTTTACTGCCCGAACAAGGAGTGTTCTGAATTGATTATGAACGAGTTTAGTGATGGTGATGTGAAGAGATGTGTGTGTCCGTCTTGCTTGAAACCTTTTTGTTATCAATGTAAGGCTCCATGGCATGATGGTTATACATGCGAAGAGACAAGGGATGGAAACAATGTTGATTTTGAAGTTGTATGCGAGAAGAATTGGTGGAATTGGAAGAGGTGTCCCAAGTGTAGGTATTATATTCAGTTTATTGGTGGTTGTCATATCATTGATTGCAGGTTTGTTCCACTCCATTGCACTCACTACAACATACTACATTGTTTTCTTTAACAAAACATTGGATCGATTTTTAATTAACGTTGTTGCAGATGTGGGACCAAATTTTGCTACCAGTGCGGAAAAGAAGTACCATTTTGGCGTAAGTTCGAGTTCATCTATATGTGTTGCACAACCAATGACAATGTCTATGATATTCAACGTTCGTATGAGAGAGAAAAAATTTAAACAAACAGTAAGTCAAAACTTGAACTTTTCTTGTTAGGGATTTGGTCAAATATATCATTACTTCAGTTTGCTAGCCTAGTTGTTATTGTTAGTTCTACTATATCTATGATCAAGATGATACATAATGTATTAGGGCTGAGCAAACTAAACCGAAAACCAACCCAACCCGACAAACCAAGCCGAACCGAGGCGAACCGAGCTTATTCGGTTCGGTTTTCGGTTTATATAAGGTTAACTCGGTTCGGTTTTCGGTTTGCAAAATTCCTTATTTCGGTTTCTGTTTCGGGTCGGCTTTTTTCGGTTCGAGTTTGTCTATCCTAATTGACGTTGTTGCAGATGTGGGACTAAATTTTGCTACCGATGCGGACAAAAAGTACCATTTTTGCGCACGTTCGAGTTTGTCTATATGTGTTGCACAACCAAAGACAATTACTATGATGTCTATGATTCTTATGAGAGAGATGATATATCATTACTTCAGTTTGCTAGTTGTTATTGTTAGTTCTACTATATCTATGATCAAGATGATATTGTCCTTTTCTTCTTTTTATCTTACTCTTTCTCATTCACATATGTCTCAGCTACAATTTTTTTTATTCCAATAGAACTACATCCGTTATGATTGTCAGCTTTACTTTAAAGTCGGGTTTCAACCAAAATTGTCTTTTAAGGACTAGTTGTGATGGATGTTTTTTCTTTTTCTGTAGGCCGTGATCGATTTGTAGTAGATTAAGCCAACTATTACTCACTATGACCTAGCCACAAGTGCTTTTTTTTATTCTTATGTGAATGAATGTGTCTTGATATGAGAGAAAGAGTAGATACATCATACATGTGATGTGTATATGGAATAAGACATTGACGTTTTATACCAATGTTTAAAGAAACTAAATTGATTACTTGAATACATACTTGGTTTGCCAACCTGAACTACCCACTTATATGACCAAAAGAAAATTGAATGACCGGCTTTAATTTTGTACTTCAGTTCACTCAAAATGTGAATGATCAATGACCTAAAATTCTGTTTTATAATTTAAGATTTCTGGGCGACTCGAGAACTACATTAACACCTAAATATATATATATATATTTGTCAAACTCGGCGTGCAAGACATTTTTATAATACAATTAAAACAAATGAAACTCAAATTAAATGATGAGTTTTTTTCTCAACGCAACGCGCTATGATTATGAGTACAATTATAATAGCAATGCACATCCACTTCGTGGAGTTCTTTTGTAGACTCTTGGTATGAGACACTCCCCAAAGTTAAACATTCGTATTGAAAATAAATTATATGTGACGAAACCGGCGACTTCAACAACCCTTCATCGCATACTGAATCTATCGAATATCCTTAATTCGTGTTATTCTTTTCATTCATTATTTAATCCTTTTTGGACTAATTAGTGGATGGGATTTGTTTCTACCAATTAGGGTCTTCAATAGTTTTTAGGATCTTTATTATTCAATTCACAGGTTACTCTTCTTGTGATCATATATTTTAATCGTCACAAAGGTTTTTGGCTTGATATCTTTGACCACTCTATTCTTCCATTCATTAATTTATTGGAGTGTAGACGTGATTTAATAAAAGAAAAGCCAATGTATTTTGACTGAAACCGATGAATGGTTAGACCAGATCCAAAAATAAAGGGATCTCAACCATGGGTAGCCGCCGCCGCCATGGGTCACCGATCTAATAATTATTCAGAAAGCAAAAGGAACGATCATCTCGATAATAATCGTCGTCAAGAGCAACGTAACAAAGGTATTCCCGACAAATCCCATCCTAATTTTCGTGAGGAACATAAGTCGGTTTCATCAATCTTTGTTTCTAAATAACATGGGAATGCGTCGGTCCAAGTTCTTTGGATTTTTGTAACAAAATGGGGTGTGGTGTCTCGATGTTTACATAGCTGCAAAGAGATCCATATTGGGTCATCGATTTGGTTTTGTACGTTTATAATCTGTTAATGTTATATACTCATTTCGTTTCCAATCTAAGAACGACATGGATGGGTGGTTTTCATTTATTTGCCGATGTGGCGAAGTATGATCGAACTTATAATACGACCGTGGTAGTTCTGGGTAAGGCAAACCCAGTGTTGGTTCGTAACTATTCAATTGTTAGTATCAACGGAAAATGTTTTCAGTCTTTTAACTCGTATGTAAAGCGGTCATACGCACAAATCAGTTGGACATGGTCGGGCAAATACAGTACAAGTAATGCTGTGAGCAGATTATGTGGGGGTGTCGGATTGTTAACAAGGTATATAAGGAGATGGTAATAGAAGCGGTGATGTCTATCTCGGTAGACGGCTATTGTATTGATTTGGTGGTATGGAGAGTAGTTTTCTTGGCTAAAGTTAACAGATTTTAAGTGTCTTTCAGAGCATTCTAAAACATATGTCATCTGAGGATTCGATGATGTTGGTCTTAGATATCGTTGGGAGGAGTTGGGTTTGGTTGGCAGAATTTCGACTCTAGGGATCAAGTGGAAAGGTCAAGACTTCAAAGGCGTTAAAAGAGTATTTTTGGGAGTCTCAAAGAGGTTTCTCACGATTTTATTCAGATGATATGTGTTTGGATAGACCTGGTGGTCTGCATTGGCATCATGGGCTCTAGAGGTTTATAAGAAGTTGGGTGGTCGGTGGGTAAGCAAGCGTGTTTACGGATATGGTAAGTGATGACAACTGTCTTAATGGAAGGTTTGTGTCATAAAGGTCATTACATCGTGTGATAGAGTCCATTTTTAGTAATAAAGAATTTCTATATCGTAATCGGACTTATTCGTATTATGCTACTGAGTTTGATATGGGCGGCCAATATTGATCGATGGAGGTAATTTTCGGTTCTAATCTCTGGAAGGAAGGATGCAAGAGGTCCTAGTTTGGATGAAAGTTTGGAAAATGAGGGAGAATTTGGATGTCGATAGTTGTGATTCAGATTCCCTAAGAATGTTACAATGTTCGTGTGCCTTCTTGTCGGGTTTTGCGGAGAAGGAGGATGTTCGTGGGTGGGAAAGTGATCTTGTGGACTCCTTTGAGAAGGCGCAGTTCTTGATGATTTCGGTTTGTACTAATGATGGGTGTATTAAGGATTGCATGAAAAAGAATTTGGGGAGATGACGCTGGGTGAGATTCTTGGAGTTCATTCTCAGGGTGATTGTGGTAATGTTACCACTGATGACAATGAGGATGTTACGCCAGTTATTGCTCCTGAAAAAGACTCCATCATTGCGCCTCCATCTACACCCCCGGGTAATGATTTAAATATTGCTGTTGAGTCTGGTTCTTCGGGCTTGCTTATAATTGGTCCTCTAAATAGTGACGAGATAGATTCTGATAAACGATGGAGCTATAGAAACCCAATGGGAATATAACGGGTTGTTCTCTTCTCGCGCAACTACGGTTCGTGGAAAGATTATTTTCTAGCCGATTCAGATTTGGAGTTATTATGGCAAGTTAAAGAAGATTTATCTTTCTTCATAATGCCTTATCGAGACAAACAAAGGATGCTGGTTAGATCGCTTTTTGGTATGATGCCTCGGGTGTTCGGTTTCGTTCATGGGAGTTAATTCAGTTGGCGCCATGGTGAGATCTTTCTTATTCTAATAGCCTTTGGTTGTTTTGCGAGTTCGTTTCGTTAGAGTTTTTCTGTTCCTTTTCGTTCTTTGTTTGTTGGATCGTTTTTGCGTGTATTTCGTCTGCTAGTTTCTTTCTAGCCCTTTTTTAATAAAATTCCATTTGCCGTTCAAAAAAAAAATTACAATATGGCTTTGGCTTTTGATATCAGACATTCATACACACATGCATAAATGTATTTCATTACCTACGTATCTATGTTGTCTAACATTTCCCCTTGTGCATAATCCAGCCATATCCATAAATATATGCATGACGAGTAAATAGAGTTAAGACCCACACTCTCACATACACATTAGAGCCTTAGGTGTAGTAACGCCGGCGTTGGCGTTGGCTGGCGTTGTCCGGCGTTACTACACCGCCGGAAGGCGTTGGCCAACGGCGTTGGACTCGGCGTTGCCGAGCAACCGTGCGTTGGGTGTGTTTTTAAAAAAAAATTCATTTTACCCCCCTAACGGCTAGAATTTAAATTTTACTCTTTCCCCCCAATTTTGAAATGTTTCATTTTAGCCCCTAACGGCTAGTATTTATTAAAAAAAAACATTTTACCCCCTAAAACGGCTGATTTTTTTAATTGATCAAAAACAAAATGAAAAATGATTTGGGTGACGAGGACGACGAAGACGAAGACGAGTAGTTTTTTTTTAATTTCGTAATGTATTTTTTTTAATTTCGTAATGTTTTTTTTAATTTCTTAATGTTTTTTTTTAATTTCGTAATGTTTTTTTTTTTCGTAATGTATATTTTTTTTAATTCGTAATGTTTTTTAATTCGCAATGTGTTTTATTTTATGTATTTGATGTTTTTAATTATGAATGAAATGATTAGTTTGTTAAAAGAAATTGACAATAATTGTTTATGGGCTTTTTTGAAGAAATAAATGAGGTGAGTTGGTGTTTATTTAGTGTATGATTAGGGGAGTGATGTTGTGTTGGGTTTTGCTGACCGTGTGGGCACGCTGAGGTGTGGCCTGCCAAAAACTTGGTGTTGCCAAGTTACTACACCTAAGGCTCTTAGTAATTTTTTTTAGATGTAAAGTTGGCAATACATATGCATGGTCCAGAAGGACTTGTGCATAGACAGAATAGGAAAAATATAGTATTGGTTACGCTGATAAGTAGTAGTTGCCTTCCTCTTATTGTTTTATTTCCATACGTTAAAAAATCATTATCATATTTTGCCATTTTTCTAATCATTCGGAGCTTTAGTGTACCAAGATTGAAAACATTTCTTTCTGAATATGATTTGGTTATTGCAGATTTAGGACAAACTTACAATATAGGTCATCTTTTAGACATGCATGCCTTTGCCATCATAGCAGTCAATCCATCTGTCTTTAAGAAAATGGTCTTGCCCCTGGTGTTTGGGCCATACAAATATATCGACAGGGGATGTTTTTTTCAACTTTGCAACCTGAAAATTTACAACATTAAGCTAATGTTCAGTACTAAGTGATCAAAAACTTTAAGCTACTTCTGGTACACTCACGGGTCCCAAAGTTAGCTATGCTTCTAAAGATGAGATACTGAGGCTATGTTTGTTCATAGAGATTGGCAACCCGGTTGAAGGACATAAGTACAAAATCTTCAATATTATATCATAAAAGTACAAAAGTACACATTGGTGGTTATCTAACCGGTTCGTTTGGTGTTCTCAAATATCTTAGCCAACCTTCTAAATGTCACTCTAGGAATGGTTGTGTATATTTTTATTTATTTAAATTAAATATAAAAGAAATAATATTATATATTAGATTGAGTTGTTGATAAATGGTAAAAAAGTTGGGATTTGTTGTATGTATTAATTGTATAGGTGGATGAGTAAGAAAATAATATTTTAATAAGAGATTTGGTTGTGTGAGGTTGTGAATAAACAGTCTTATAGATGTTTCTTCTTCTCTCTGAGTGACAATGCCTATTTGTTGTCTTCTCTTTTATTTTCCTATTAGAATATAACATGATAAGGAGCCATGAATTTGAGTAGTTAGAAATTTATTTCTAAACTTATTAGTTTTAGCAATTAAAATACATATAGTTGTGTCACTTACGGCACGAGCATCATTGACATCCTTCATGGCTTGTGCATCGTTTCATCATATGGTTGTTGAAGTAATATAGGATTATCTGTTCTATATTTGTCACCAAACCTGAACAACTGGAATATTATTAACACACAAGAATTGGAAATCATCATACCAAAAATAAAGAAAAATCAACAACACTTAATAAAGGCATGTACTAAATAGTTGTATTATGTTACATACTAATTTTGAATGCTTTAATAGCCTTATGTGTTTCTAATCAAACACATTTTATATAAACAATGGATGGGCAACAGCTAGTTTTGCGGTTCAACCTCAGTTCCTGAAGAGGTTTTGTTGATCTTTTTGACGGTTCATGTGATATCCATAACCTAGGGCCTCTCCCGCAATGCATGATCTCTATTCCACTGTCTCAACTACGAATTGAATAATATCGTTGTAATATGTTTTTCGCTTTATCCTTTCTTTTTGTAATTTTTTTTTTTTCCCATAAACCTTCATAGTATATAACACGCAGCCTTTTATAGAATATCAGATTCGGCTACTGAATGCATTAATCGTAATCAGTTCTATTATATATTTTATTGTATTATATTTCATCGAGCTAGACATAAATGTATAGTTTGTTAATATTGAAAAGAACAAAACCCCATAAGAAACTAACCTATCCTCGACCCTGTTTCCGAATTGTTTTTTGGAATATGTTCACTATCCCCTGTCTCTATGAGTCGATCAATTGTCTTAACCCCGCTTCAGTTTAGAATAAGCGTCGGCACAAGTTATATCAGGAGGCAATTTTTTAACATTGCCCGTGATGATGTTCTAACCCGCAACATCCGAATCCGACATGGTATACATCCGTTGGTTCACTCCGTGACACCAGTGAGCGCTACTCACCCGAACGGGGATGTCAATCCCAAATAGATCTATTTATAACATTCGCGCTCACACAAAGTAATTAACAGTTCATGATAATAGGAACTGAGGGTTATCGCTACTTAGGCAAACACGTAATCATGTAAAAATGTACACTTACGTCCAATCATAAAACAATGCATGTTTCTCACCCTAAAAGTTGTAAATCATTGATTTAGTTAAACACGGGGCTATGAACTCACCTCAGCAAATGTAGTGAATGAAATAAATCAAGTGAGTGAATCGACAAGCGAAATCCGAATGCAACGTCATTAAACATAGGTCGTATGAATACTATGTACTTTTAATAACTAATGCCATACATAATTCTATATAGTTACATCACCACCTAAAAGTGTTTGTTTAATTTATAAAATTAAACAATTTGATTTGCATTCGTAAAATAAATGTTCATGTATTTGAAATCGTAAAGATGATATATTTGTCCAACAATTTGTTATTCGTCAAAAACACTTGATGTATTATTTATAAAATTTTATTATATAAATAATATAATTATTTGAGAATATAATATTTATAAAGTTAAAAACATTTATAAATATTACTTTTAGTAAAAACGTCATATCTTTCTTGTTTCAAATCTGTTTTGCATATTCTTTACATCCGTGTTTTTGTATTTGAATGATATATTAAAATATCATATTTGTAAATATTAATTTACTGATGAACAGTGACATTTAATCAATTTAATAAATTATATAAACCCATTTTATATAATTAATTGTTGTAATATTGAAAATGTCGTAATTTATTCGTTTTAACTCCGTTTAATACGTTCTTTATATGTATGGTTTCGTATTTGAAAAATCTAATCAATTATTATATTTATTATATTTATTTTTACTGTTATGAACAGTAACAGTAAGTATAAATTTATAAAAATACTTTTTTATAAATATTAATTGTTGAAATCGTATAAAAAAATCATATCTCGTTCGTTTTAATTCGGTTTTTAGTGATTCCTTCTCCCACGTCTTTGTAATTCAAAGTTATATACAACAAAATTATTTCCCATCAACCTACTGTGATGAACAGTAACAGGTTTTTATAAAATTACTTTTATAAAGTTACTTTTGGTTATTTTATTCATTAAACATGAAAAAGTCATAACTAATTTATTACCCATTGGTTTTTCAAGTTTCTTACCTCTTCATAATCCTTATGAAGTCTACTTTTACAGAAAAATATCAAATATTTAACTTAAATTCGAATTGTATTATTTTTATAACTTTCTTTTATAAAAATACTTTTATAATTGTAAATCTTGTAAACATCATAACTCCTTCGTTATTTATCGGATTTTCAAGTTTCTTATATGCTTACGATCGTCATTGTATGTACTATTTTATAAAATTATAAAATAATTTCTCCCAGGTACTGTTTGCTACAGTAAATTCGAAAGGTGTTTATAACTTTTAAATAAACTTGTTTTAGGTATTAATAACTTATATAAATTATCACAAGTCCTCTAATTTATACTATACATATGTTGTGTATATAATAAGTCCTCTATATCATAATATGTCAATATTGTCCAAGGAATAAATCTAACATAATTATTTATTTATACTCTTAATAAATAAATCTTTCATCATTAATTCATTTACTCATTTTGTAAATTACCTAATACTTTTGTAAGATGTGTTTCTTTATTATGGCATGAATTTTAACATTATATCAACATATATCCATATGGTTCGAACCATGACCCAACATGAAAACACATTTTATAAACTTGTAAAGTTTCCTAGGTGGTGACTTAACTACATATAATTATATAATACATGAATGAAAGTATTAAAGAGATTAGAGTTTTAGGTAACCTTAGATTAGTGCTTGATAAGTGATGAACAAGATCAAATCCCTAAATACCAAACCCTAAGCCGAACCCTTCCAAGAAAACCCTAACTTTTCCAATGAACCCTAGCTTCAACACTTGTATAAACACTTACACAAACCAAACCAAGACTTTAATGCACCTTAGATGTACCTACTAATGATCTTAGAGTACTTAAACAAGTTATAAATTGAAAATATGAAATGTGTGGGGCTACTGTTTGGTTCGTGAGCAAGAGAGACAAGAGGGTGAAGTTTTTGCTAGTATTTCTTGCTATGGTGGAGTGTGTGTGTTTCTTAACTTTATGCTCACTATATATAGGAAATCATGAGCCTTAGATACCACACTTTAGGACCATGGTATGGTTTTGGTGTCCATGTTGGTGTATCCGGTTTATGGAACAAGAAAGAGGGAACAAAATCTTTGTTTATTAGTTTAGGACTAGCTAATGTTAGTTTAATATGTAGGGTGAAGAGAATGTTGTAAACTTTTCCGACAATGATGTAACTAGGCAATACTTTGAGAGTTTAAACTTCCTTTTCCATTTGATTTGGAGCCGTAGGTATGAGAGACTAAGGAGGGACAAGAACTTGTTTATAAATCATCTAGAGTTTACTTGTGTGTAAGTGTAGGTGTAAGAGACATGAAGCATGTTTTTAGGGATGTGATGGTTCAAGAGCATGCTTGGTGTTGTCTTTTCTTGTTCTCTTCTCTAACCGATCACATAAGCAAGAATGAGTGATCAACTAAATTAGTTTAGGACTTATGATCCATGGGGTAATGGATATAGTTGTTTATGCTTGTTAGTAGAGAGTTGTTGAATTAATTTCAAGCCTAGAAGTGTATGTATGCATGAATTCAGTTTTTCAAGTGAGGTGAGTGAGTATTTGAGAGATTTTTGAGTGTTAGGAGTGTTAGTGATTACTTGTTGAAGTCTAAATGAGCTCATGGTTTGCCATGCATGCAAAACCATAGTTTTATTGCGTTACATAAACGTTTTACGTAACCAACTAAAAATAAAAAGCGTAGAGTTATAAATTATCATCCTAATAACTTTATAACACTTACTTGACGTAAACATTCTATTGTTTGAAGCTCGTTTACGTTAAACGATCATTTTTAGTTTACGCGATTTAGCTTAACTGTAGAAATTAAAAGCGAACGCGTAAAAGCCTAAAAATAAATAATGGAATAAATGAAGTCGTAAATGACCTGAAAATGCGAAATGTTACAAAAAATATCTTTTAACATTTGTCTAAAATCGTTTTTTATTGGTGTGATAACATTTAACCCGTCTTGCACAACCAAATTAATGATATGTGTGCTACACATCGACTATGAAAAAAGACACCATCGCAAATCGGATTGAATTGATCAACCGCAATGGTGTTGTTCGACGCATTATCAAAAGAGATAGAAAAAATCATTTCTTCTTATATATACATTTTGATGACATAATCTAAAATAGCATATAGATTAGCGTCGTTATGTGGGTATCCAAACAATTCAAAGGAAATCGTATGCTTCATCATTACCCACGTTTTGGGATTTACCCAATGAGCGCTAACACAAAGACACGAATCCAGTGAACCACGTGGAGCCTCCAAACATCACACGTTAAACTTACACCGGGTTCCAAGGATTGAAATCATAAAATCATTTCATTTTTAGGCTAGTTTCCACATATTTATATAATCACGTCTTAGTGTAGTGCGACTTAAATGGAAATATCGAGGTTGAAGCGTTTTCTTGATAAGCGATGTCATTAGCTTATTGTCGAAAAGGTCAAAAGGCAAGGTTTTTTGAATCAAAAAGTATGTTTTCATTTCCCAAACACAAGCCGCCTCGTAATGCCACAACGATCCATCAACCCCCATTGTTGCTTGACTAGAACCCGACGCGGCTTTCAACGGGGGACAACTTTTGCTCATATGATTTTTCAACGTAATATTCCCCTCTTGAGCGAAAAATCCCCACATTTCTTACATCTCACTTTTGTCGGACAACTCGACATCACACACAAATCGTAGTTTGATCAAATCGTTGGGTTTCTATTCGTCTCTTTCATATCCACGATCGGTTGATGAATCCCTAACATCAATGGAAGATTGTGATTGCGCACATCCGGATGCCATTTTTAGAGCGTTTTTTGGAATGTTTTTGTGTTTTTGAGAGTGTGATTTACCCTAGACACCCAACCTATTTAAATATAGTAATGGGGTGTCAATTTTGTGGTTTAAGGAAAAAAAAGCTCCAAAACAACGCAAAACGATCAAATGACTGTTCTACCATCCTTCTGTTGCTTTTCCAACGTTCATAAAAAAATGGTTTAAACCGGTTTCAAATCGACAAACAATATAAAAGACAAACCGGTTTTAAAATCGGCGGTTCGGTTTACCGGTCGAAATCGGACGAAAATGGTCAAAATCGGTCAAAAACGAACGAAATCGGTCAAAAACGGTTGAAATAGGTCAAAAACGGTTGAAATCGGTCGAAATCAGTCGAAATCGGTCAAAAACTGTCAAAAACGGTAAAAATCGGTCGAAGACGTACGAAAACGATCGAAAGCTGTCGAAATCGGTCAAAAACTGTCGAAATCGGTCGATCAAAATCAATGGAAATCGATCGAAATCGGACGAAAACGGTCGAAATCGGTCGAAAAAGGACGAAAACGGTCAAAATCAGTCAAAATCAGTCAAAAACAGACGAAAACGATAGAAATCGGTCGTAAACGGTAGAAATCGGTCGAAAACGTATAAAAACGTAAAAAACGGATGAAAAATGTTATACCTAACAAGACCCATCTATAAATATTAAGGGGGACCCAACTAGACCCATCTATAATATTGAGGGAAAAATGCTAGACCCATCTAGACTCATCTATAAATTTAAAAGAGACCCATCTAGACCCCATCCCTTAAATATATTTAACCAACTAGACCCATCTAGACCCATGGGTCTAATATTGCCACCTCTACAAATTACTAACATTTAATGGCAATGAAAAACGACCATGATTTTTACATTATTACTAACATTTAATGGCAAGGTTGCAAAAACCGCGAATCGGTAGTCGGGCGGTCGACCACCTTGTAGCTCGTAATTGGTCTATGCGGGACAAATCAGTGATTAATCAGATTGGCATTTTCGGCCAAATTTGAGTATTTCCGGGGAGTTTTAGGTATTTTCAGCAAGATTTTTGTTAAAAAAACAACTTGTAATAGATTTAAACAACTAGTATAAGTGATTAAAACAAGTTTACAATTAGTTTTGGGTACTTCTGAAAAAACTTGCAGGTTCCTGCATGTTTGACCGCCGTTGACCACGGTTGATCTATTTATTCGATCAAGTTACAAAAATCTGCAAAATTGGTGGCTTTGTAACGCCTAGGCGGTGATTAATCGGCCTTCTAAAACATTTCTTTGTGTTACTGTTTAATGGTAACTTTACGATGTATTTAGCTAGCAAGGACATAATGGTGTGTGCGTGTAACCCCATGGTTAAGCGCGTTCACTAAAATTAACACACACACAATCCTTACCCTGCTGCATGTCCTTTGTCTGTTAGTGGTGAATGAAAAAAATAGGGAGAATAGTGGAAATCGGTCGAAAGTAGTGGAAAACGGTCGAAATCGGTGGAAATTGGTCGAAATCGGTGGAAAAAGGTCGAAGACGGTCGAAATCGGTCGAAATCAGTCGAAAACGGTCAAAATCGGTCGAAAACGGTCGGTGGAAAGCGGTCGAAATGTTAAAAATGGACGAAAACGGTCGAAATGGATCGAAAACGGTTGAAAACGGACAACAAATGTAAAAAAATAATAAGGTACCAAACCCATCTAGACCCGGAACCAACCCATCTAGACCCGACCCATCTAGACTCAAACCCATCTAGACCCATGTTTCTAAAAGACCCATCTAGACCCATGACCCAACCCAACCCAACCCATCTATTTTGCCACCTCTATTAACTAATGATAAATAAGTAAACTAGAGATGAATTTACTCCAGAATTCACTAGTAAAAATATAAGGATCATAAGTTAACTTTGAATTGACCAGAAATTATGTCAAAAAAAATAGTTTTTTTGTTTGTGAGATTTAACTTAGCATTAAAGAATTTGTTTAGTTTGAACGATATTTAGATTTCTGTTTGAATTAGACTGTATGAATTTCTATTTAAATTAGCATCATTGTGTGTTTTGCTTATTAACTGCTTATTGCTATGAAAATACTGCTTATTTTGAAAAAGAAATGCGTGTTCCAAATTTTCTTTTTCTTTTTTGCAAATATGGCTTTAAGACCCTCTAATAGCAAGTCTTTTGGACCGGTTTGTTCACCGGTCTAAATTATTACTCTTTCTACAAAACGGCTTTTGCACCAGTTAAAAATAAATCTTTTGAACTTGTCACACCAGTCTAAAAGCCAGCTTTTAGACGAGTGCACCACCAGTCTTTATGACGAATACCCTTTTGGACCTCCCCCCATTTAGACCCCACGAATCACCGGTCCAAAAGTTGTATTTAATCAATCCAAAGCTAGTTTTTTTTTAGTAGTGTGTTGAAGAGTAGGAGGACAAACTTGTCCAATTACTTCTTTATTTTATTAGGCTAAAGCTTATATTTTGTATACCTTGGTCAATATGCCATCTCTTCACTCGCCCATAAATAAAAAAAGATCCACTTATAAACACTTCTCGGATGCTCCTTTAATATGTTATTATAAATCTATTTTCAAACTTAAATGTTACACCAAGGCTGTCAAACTCGCGAGTTTACACGTAAGATCGTACGATCTTACGTGTCCACCTGATAAAATCGTGTAGGATCGGTATAGGATCGCATCAGAAGTAGGATCGCAAGTAGGATCGTAAACTCGCGCGTAAGATCGTAGGATCGCGTGTCGATACGAGTTTACCAAGTTACTAACTTATTGACTCACATACTTACTAGCCCATTACTTTTTAGGCCCAAAAAAGAACAATACGAGTCCACTTATCTCAGTAATAAGTATTGACGTTTCATTCCTAGATTTTCTAATCAATAAACATAATTATTTACTTTCCTCAAATTGAAATTACATTAAATAAATTAGGGTTCTTCTCATGTTCTAGTTACCTTAAGCAAAAAAAAGTTTATAGGTAATTGTTGTTTTTTCTTTTACCTTTTTATAGTTTTAACTATTAACCTTTAAGTTTTAATTCAGATAGCATAATTGTAGTGATACTAGTGAAGTACTTTGTTTTGAGACGTTTATTACGCATGTTATGTAATTTTATTTTGCTAAATCGTGAATGTGACAATTGAAATTTGACTTTTTTGTGTTTTACTTTTATTTTGGTATTTTAAATTTGAACTTTGACATTTTTAAAAGGATATTAAATAAATTTATATTTGATGATGAGTAGAAATAAAAATAGTTTGAATCGTTTATCCGTTGCTTACATAACATGATAAATTGAACTGGATCTTACGATCTCGATCCGATCTTACGATCTCGATCTTGCAAAGATAAAAACGATCCCAGGTGAGATCGCGATCTTGACAGCATTATGCTACACCTTTTGTTTGTAGTTTCTTTAGTCATCAACGTATATAATTAACTTGTCAAGCTTCATTCTTTAATATTTCTATGTTCTTCTTTATGTTTGTTTTTGAAATTTTATTGTTCTATATACTAAACACGTACACTAATACAACTTCATAAAATTTTATTGAGTTTATGGTATACTAGCATACAAATTTTTTTTAAACGGGAACTAGCTTAACAATTCACGTATAATTTGTAACATTGAATGCGTTTGTATAAATTGTAGGATCTTGAAATTTTAATATGTTTAACTTTTGGTACATGAATAAATTTGCATGTTATTAGTTACTAGTATACGAGAGTTTTTACTTTTACATAGCTTTAAGTTAAATAATGGACGCATAGCTCAAAAAAATGGTAGTCTGTTAATGTAGGGCTGCAAATTTTCGGACACGACTCGTTATATGACACGAACCCGGCACAAAATTAAATATGTTTGGGTTAAGGATAAACATGTTTGGGTCAAAAATAGGTTAACATGTCTAACCCGTTTAATAAATGGTCGTGATTGGGTAACAAGTCAACCACTGTACCCATTTAAATATATATAAGTGTCTAAAAATAAAATATATAAATTGGATTTTATGTTGATTTTGGATTAAATATATTTTGTTATATATATTAAATATATATGAGTGAATCACAATTATACCTCATATATCATTGACATTGTCGTATATTTATTTGTATATTATGTTTATCATTTTTTAAATCCTAATATATCATTGACATTGTCGTATGTTTATTTGTATGTTATGTTTATCATTTTTTAGATCCTAATGTCATTTTTCCATTTAAATTAGTTAAATCGACAAAACCACCAACCTTATTTATCGCTTGATGTTATTACTTAAAGAGGTTAAACGGGTCAGAAACCTTATATCTATATTTGCTCACAACATGCTTATTTCTCACTTGCCTCTTCAATTTTATACCATGTACTCATATTCACATAAATTCATATAGCTATACTCTGACTTTTAGTTGTGATGTTACTGATATCCATACATATAATCGACCCCATAAGTATTACTGCTGTTTAATTTTTTTTATCACATATCTTTATTTGTTAGAAATAACGAACTGTAACCATATATAGTTTCGTTTATTACATGACTCAGACTTTAGCACCCAAATATATGCATTTCTTACCGTGGGAAGGAACATTAGAAAACAGTATATCTCTTATATTTGGCAAATACATTTAGCTGCATAATATACCTAATGATGACTTCCCCGAACACTATTTCAACTTCGCGGCTTATAATGAACTGCCACGCCGAGCAAATGTCAAAAATGCAGTACGTACTTACAGGTAAAAGTACCATATTTTTTACTTCATTGATACTGCAGTCACTTAAATATCTTTTATTATATCAACAGACTATATTGGTCGTATCCGTGCAATAAGTGGGATCTACACATTTGGGGATGCTACCACACAACGCAAACATCAAAAGTACATCGAAATTTGAAAATATGAGGTGAACCTTTGTCTAAACTGTAACTAGGAACATAATAGTGAAACCTTTAAGTAATGAATATATTATTTCATGCAGTGGTTAATGTCATCAGCCTCGCACTCTGGATGAGATGGCATATAAACTTTGACATGCGTGCATACGTTATGACTCATTACCAAAAACCAGTGGTGTTATCGCAGTCTAGTTCATGCTGGGTTTCGCGAATATAACCGGTACCTTTTTTTATCAGTCGAAACTTTTTATAATCTTATGTATATATATATAAAATTAATTACGATTCTATATATCAGCCTCCAAACTGTCGGCAAATATGCAAAACTCACTTACTAATTTGAATCCGATCATTCAGAAAACTTCAGAACAAACATCAGTAAGCATTATAATAATACATTGATCCCTTTTACAATACAATACATAGATGATCATAGATATGCACAAAACATGCAGGCACGAACAGTTGGCCGACAACACGCCATAACTGATTATCAACAATAAACGATATCAGGATCTTAACCAGGAAAGAACAAGAAACCGTTTCCCATTGGCAACTCTCCTTGAAGTGAACCCACAGAACTATTAGGTTTGTTACACTATTCTTCTGACCAAATTAACAAAAACATTCATGATCGCAACCAATTCAACAACTTACCTAATAAAAATTCCATTGGACAGCGTGTGAAGTTTACGTCAACCGCTACTATATACAAAATCAATTCACAAAAAGAGTGGTACTACCAGTAGTGCACAGCCTGTGGTAAAAAAGTCACACCTGAAATTCAAATACCCAAATGCAAAAACCACGGACCTCAGACGATCCCTATATACAGGTAAATACAAATTTTCTATACGTCTATTCCAGTTCAAATAATCTAATCACTATACCATTACAGTTATTGTTTCAAAGCAATCGTCAGAAACGGTACTGCTACCATTTCCATAACATGCTTCGGTGACCAGGCAAATTCTTTGACAATGGACTGCAATGAGCTTCTGGCCCTACTAGCAGACAAAAACCCATTTCATCTACCTGAATCCCTCAAGAAACTGGAAGGCACAACCCACACCTTCCAGTTCCACTTCGACACTATGAGCACTTCAAGAAGGCCGGACTTCGTTTTAGAAACCGTTTTTCAAAATCTTCCATTACCTTTACCAGCACCACCACCGCAACATCCAACACTTCCCCTACCCGCTACACTAGCACAACCACTTACCGAAACCACTGAACCTCTACCTACATTGCCATTGTCAGAAGCACCAACACAAAACCCAACAGATCTACTACCCACCACCCCACAACCCCTACCTATTGAAACTAATCCAACACTTCTCCTACCAGAAGCACCACCACAAAACCTAACAGATTTTGCATCTACCGCACCAGAACCTCTACCTATTCAAACGAATGTACCAACCAGTCCAGCTTTGTCAACTACCGTAAGCAACGAACCAGAGGTAATCGAAACTGAGATAGAAAAACCAAACAGTCCAAAAACAACCCCACCAGGTAACCAAAGCCCTGTTGAAACCAAAAAGGAGCTAAAAAGAAAGAGCCCACCGCAATCGTCAGCACGAAGATCCCTTTTCACAGGTCACCAAGAAATAACACCATCTGAACTTACTAAGAAGACGAAACATGAAGACACCAAGGCTGACCCGTAATTGCAAAAAAAGACAAGATGTCATGGGCGAAAAACTACTACCGCTAAAAAGACTGCACAAGCATAACTCTACTTAAGTAGTCTACTCTTGAAAACTGAATATGCGTTGACACTTCTTATTTTTTTGTGTAATCGCTCTCAGCACGTTAACAACTTAACTATGTTGTACGTTAATAATAAGTTTATCTGTTTTACCAATTGCAATTCGACACTAATACAAACAAATGATATAATAAATAACATACGATATGATCTAACAACTTAAATATACTAAATTGCAACAAACAAATAAAAAATAACCAGAAATCATAATATCCATCCACAAGTTAACCATAATTTACATATCACCATCTTTTACAAGTATCCCTACCGTCCAAAACACACTCCTACCAAAGCCGAAATCATTTATATATAAAGCAAGCCCCGCCGCAACGCGCAGGCAGTATACCCTCTCGTTTCCCCTAAACTAGAAAGTATTGTTAAGAGTTAAGACCGTGTTGTCATCGACTGTACCACTACCATGGTCCCAAATAAGTTCATCAAGTTTAGTCTAAACCGAGACAGATTGAGCACTAGATTACTATGACATATCTCTAAAATCTTGACCCAACAAAATATAAAGTTAGCAGAATACTATTGTGGTATAACTTGTCAAAATACATTAAGGTCACCCAAACACTAATTTAGAAGAAGACTTTTTGTATTTTTGTAAAAAGACATAAGGCAATAAGTACATTAAGTTCCCCAAACACTAGGTAGACATGTAGTTAGGTCTGATAGCCTAACCCAAACACTCCGTAAGAGCACCAACACTGATACTGTATAAAACTAGGATTCCTTGTCTTATATGATTCGATAATATGTTTAAAAAGGCTCAACTATTTTATGTTTGTAAAAGTACACTTTGACCCATGGGATATAAAACATATCAGAGAGAGACAGAGATATATAGACTCATTCATAACTCATAAGTAGATTGGTTGATATGATGATCTCTAATACCACATCTTTGCATTATAGCTCAGCAAACCAAATCTGGGTCACAATATGCTTTTTTGACGAGAAGTCAAACCAGTGGATAGAAAGGATCAAACATAAGTCCTGAACTTCCAACGAAAAAATGAAATACTAAGGTTCAATGATCAAACGTAATCTACAGTAGAACTAACATGTAAAGGAAAGTTATTCTGAATCCTCGTTTTCTTCCAATTCCCTCCCTAGGGTCTCAACTGGAAGCAACAAAGCACATACAACCGAGATCATAATCTTGAAAGCATAGAGACCAAAGAGTAGTATCGGGTGATGACTAGTTTCCAGCAGATGTCCTAAGGCAGGCCATAGCATACCTCCAACCCATCCCCAAAAACTTGCTAGTCCAACTCCTCTTGCTCTTAAATTTGTAGGATAAACCTATAACATCACACCATATAAACTGTTGGGATTTAATATCTATGTAACCAAGTTACTACGAGTACGCAGCGGATTTGGATCTAGTAATAGCATATGGTTAACACTTAAACAAGAAGTAAAAGAAACGCGTACCTCTTTGATAATTGATTAAGAAAACGAGTTAAAGCGACTAACACAATCGCCTCTACGGTTGCTCATGTTGGAATATGTCCAAGTATAAATTAATATATGTCCGGATTATTTATTCGAGCCTAAGGGGACGCACGCGTTAATACGTAAAACAATTAAAGAATATATTAAATGTAATATATTTATGTGATAAGCATAACTTATGTTAAATCAGTTACAAGTAAAATATTTTAATGAGTTAATAATGTGGCATTTAAGGAAAAGAAAGTAACGTTTCTTTATAATTGGACATAAACCCCTATTAAGAAGAGTGAGAGGGTTTTCTTGTAAGGACAAGGAATTTTAGCCATTAAATAGCGGTTTAAATGGATATCATTTTTAAAGTTAACCATTAAAATATAATCCTAAATCTCTCGTCCATCTCTTGTTAATGCGATCAACCAAAACTCAAAAGGGTTTTCAGGTTCTTTGTTGTTTCGATCCCAAGGGGAAAAACCACAAGGGTTTCAATCCTTTGAATTCTTACTACTAGAACGTGGTGGTTTATTGCTTATCACTACTAGTACTCAGCATACTTAATTGTTTGCTAAAGAACGTATTAGTTTGTGGAGAGCTAGAGCGGAATCATACTTATATTCTTGTGTGGTTTCGCGTGGTATTATACACACGAGTATATAGAAGAAACGGTGTTTACGGTTACCTTAAACGGTGTATCGTTTCGTGCTAAAAGGTACATGTTTTCTATCTTGTTAATTATAGTGTTGCATACACGTGACCATTATTCCGCAGCGTACACGTGTTAATTAATTTTTAATTAATCATAAAACCCAACAGTGGTCATCACTACCATCGTGTAGAATCTTAATTACAAGAAATTAAGTTTGGACAAAATAGAGTTTCATAATTTAATTTTAATGCCCCGTTGGGTCGTTTTTTATTGTTAAAAAGATGATCTTGAAGGTTAATAAAATTAATTAGACGAGATTTAGGTTGATGCAACTTTATATAAAAACTTGATATATTAATTGTTATATTGTTTTAAGTTTTTTAATTGTTAATAATTATCCATGATATAAATCATCAAATTTATCATGGATTGATATTAATTATGATTAACTTGTTAATTGTTAAAAAAGATTTGTTTTAAATATGATTAAAATGTTTTGAAATTGGACGACTTAGCGTTGTTGTGGTTAGACCTGTTAACACGCGGCATAGATGGGATGAAACATGCTTACTAGATATTATTGTAATAAAGTAAGTCCCATATGGTTTAGGAATTGCAATAGTTGTGAATTATCAATCGTTGATTACCTTTTGAATACACCATCACTAGCAGATCAACTGATGTGGTGGGGGTATGTCAAGTTGGGTCCTAACCTTAGGAAATTAATTGTTTAATTAAATAAACGTGGGTAATTAATTTTCTTCAAGGAGTATTATTGAAAATACTAAATTCTTAAACTTTTTATGTTTTTGTAGATGGCACTGCGTGTTCAAAATATAAACCATTCAGCTTTCAGGTCGATGCTTGAAAAAGAAAAACTTTTTAGTAATAATTTCAATGACTGGTTTGCTCGACTTAAGTTAGTCTTGAGAGTTGAGAATAAACTATATGTCATTGAACAACCTTTACCTCCTGCTCTTGAGCCTGTTGCTGAACCAGATATTGTGGCTCAGTGGACAGCTCTATATGATGCTCATACTGAGATTGCTTGTCTTATGCTTGGGAGTATGACCCCTGAACTACATAGACAATTTGAATTGCACTATCCGTATGACATGATTCAGGAGCTTAGATCTATGTTTGAGAAACAGGCCAGAGTGGAGAAGTTTGACTTAATCCAATATTTCCATGCTTGCAAACAAGAGGAGGGTAAACCGGTTGCTGACTATGTCCTTAAAATGAAAGGATATGTGGAGAAACTAGAAAGTCTTGGTTATGTACTACCATAAGATATCTCAGTAGGCTTAATTCTTAATGGCCTTACTAAAGATTTTGTGGGATTTGTAAGAAATTACAATATGCATAACATGGGGAAGACAATTGGTGAAATTCATGCTATGCTTATTGAGTATGAGAAGGGTTTACCTAAGAAGGCTGAAACACCACAAGTAATGATGATTAAAAGTGGTAAAATCCAGAAGGCCAATAAGAAATCGCTTAATGCAAAAGGCAAGAATAAGGTTAATGGCAAGGGAAAGGATAAGAAGGTTTATATCCCCAAGCCCAACAACCCTAAGTCTACTGCTAAGGAGCGCCCAGCTAAGGATGATGCCTGCCACCACTGTAAGGAGGTAGGACATTGGAAAAGGAACTGTCCTGTGTATCTTGCTGAGTTGCAGAAGAAGAGGAAGCAAGTTGGCTCTGCCAGTTCTTCGGGTATCTTCACAATAGAATTATTTTCTTTTCCTAATAATAACTCCTGGGTGTATGACACTGGTTGTGGTACTAACATATGTATTACAAAACAGGGATTTAGGATTGAAAGGAAGCTGAAACAAGGAGCTCTTTACTTGTACGTGGGCAATGGTGTTCGTGCACAAGTAGAAGCAATCGGAAGTTTTGACTTAGTTTTACCTAATGGCCTTGTGATTTGTTTAGACAATTGTCATTATGCACCTACTATAACTAGAGGTGTAGTTTCAGTTTCTCGTTTGGTTGACAATGGATTTGTTCAATGTTTTACGGATTGTGGAATTTCAGTTTCAAAGAATGGTGTTCTTTATTTTAATGCTGTTCCTCGTAATGGTATTTATGAAATTGATATGCATGATCTTGTACCAAATGTTAATTCTATTTATAATGTTAGCAATAAAAGAGTCAAGCATAACTTGGACTCTACTTATCTATGGCACTGTCGTCTTGCTCATATAAACAAGAAACGTATTAAACAGCTGCAACAAGATGGGCTGTTAAAGTCAACGGATGATGAATCTTTTGATAAATGCGAATCTTGTTTATCTGGCAAGATGACAAAGAAACCTTTCCTTCATAGTAACGAAAGGGCAAAAGATCTTCTTGGAATAATACATACTGACGTATGTGGTCCACTTAGACATGTGTCAAGACAAGGTGCTAGCTACTTCATTACATTCACAGATGATTATAGTCGTTATGGTTATGTTTATCTTCTTAAACATAAACATGAGGTATTTGAAACGTTCAAAGTGTTTAAAAATGAAGTTGAAAATCAACTCGGGAAGACCATTAAGGCAATACGATCAGATCGGGGTGGCGAATACATAAGCCAAGAGTTTAAAGATTATCTAAAAGCTAATGGAATTGTTCAACAGCTTACTCCTCCATACACACCACAACATAATGGAGTGTCTGAGAGGAGAAACCGTACTTTACTAGATATGGTGCGATCTATGATGAATCTTACAACTCTGCCTTTATCCTTTTGGGATTATGCTCTAACGAGTCTGCAACCGCATTCTCAATATGTTCAACTAAGAAGGTAGATAGACACATACTGAACTGTGGTATGGAAAAGTTCCAAATTGTTTACTTAACGGTCTGGGGATGTGAGGCTTCTTGTGAAGAGAGATACGTGACAACTCAGAACAAGATCTGTTAAGTTATCCTTCATAGGATACCCAAAGGAAACGATGGGTACTATTTTCCTTCCCACCTGAAAACAAAATTGGTTGTTGCAAGGATGCTGAATTCCCTTTTGAGATGCGTCTCATAAGTTCTAAGAAATCAGTGGGGGGCGGGGTAGATCTTGAAGTAATTCAAGAAGAAGAAAGATACAACAACCTTCTGAAAATCATAGCAACATTTCCTCAGAGGTGGAGGGTTTTGAACCACACAAGAGGGAGTGATTCCGATTCGTAGGTCCGAAAAAACAGTGGGAAAAAGACCGCATCGAGTTCCAAATCGCTTATGTCTAAATGTAGAGGTGGAGGAGCATAGTTTAGGGGATCTTGGAAAACCCGCTAACTATAAAGCCGCGATGTTAGATTCAGAATCTAATAAGTGGATCGATGCTATAAATGCAGAAATGCAATCCATGATGGACAATATGGTATGGGTCCTGGTCGATCTTCCTCCTGGTTGTAAGACCGTTGGGAGCAGGTGGTTTTTTAAGAAAAAGACTGACATGGATGCTATTGTACACGTCTATAAAGCTCGTCTCGTAGTAAAGGGTTACACTCAACTCTACGGGGTTGATTATGAAGAAACGCTCTCACCTGTCGCTGACATTAGAGCTATTAGAATTCTCATATCTATAACAACATACTATGATTATGAGATATGGCAAATGGATGTTAAAACAGCCTTCTTAAATGGTTACCTTGATGAAGACATCTATATGGTGCAACCTGAAGGTTTTGTTGATCCTAATCATCCCAGGAAAGTATGCAAGCTTCAAAGATCCATTTATGGACTTAAGCAAGCATCAAGAAGCTGGAATAAAAGATTTGATGAGGAAATCAAAAGGTTTGGATTTACTCAAAATCTTGATGAGCCATGTGTATATCAAAAGGCTAGTGGGAGTAATGTTACATTCCTCATCTTGTATGTTGATGACATAATCATCATGGGAAATCACATTCCAAGTTTACAAAGTGTAAAGGATTATCTTGGAAAGTGTTTCGCCATGAAGGATTTGGGGGAAGCAGCATTTATTCTTGGAATCAAAATCTATAGAGATAGATCGAAGCGATTAATTGGACTTTGTCAAAATGCTTACATGGATAAGATCTTAAAGAGATATAAAATGGATAATTCCAAACGTGGTCATATCCCCATGAGCAAGAAAGACTGTGACTTGAACAAATCCCAAGTGCTCAAACGCCTTAAGAGGTACATCGCATGAAGAATGTTACCTTATGCTTCAGCTGTAGGATCCTCAATGTATGCGGCTAATGCACAAGACCTGATTTCGTTCGCGCAAATATGCAAGCCTAATTTCAACAAATCCAGGTGAAGGCTCACTGGACTGCTGTGAAAAACAAGCCTTAAGTATTTAAGAACTACTAAGATATGTTCTTTTGTTGTATGGTGGAAATCCCTACACAGAACTTAGGAGTTAAAATGCTATTGCGATGCGGGATTTCGAGACATGATAGAGATGACACTAAGTCTCAGACAGATAAGTTTTCCGTTGAATGGAGGCGCAGTAATTGAAGAGCCCAAGCAAAGTACCACTGCAATGTCCTGCTACCGAATCTGAATACATAGCTTTGCGTCAGAAGCAGCAATGGAAGCTGTTTGGATTAGAAATTGATCTCAGGCTTGGTATAGTACCAACGCTAAATGAAACCTTTGAATCATGTACTGTGACAAAATTCAACTGCAGTTCATTATGCTAATGAACCGGAGTTCCGAAAGGCGCCAACACTATCAAAGACGATATCATTATTTCGCGAGTGTGTTGAACTGGGCGGAAATAAGGATACTAAAGTTCACACAGAAATACAATCTAGCTGAATGCCTTTTTACAAAGCTTTATCAAATTAATAAGCTTACTCAACAGCCAAGTGGCAGGGGCTAGGGGCATGGGGCTTCGTCTTGCTAGTAGTTTCATGTAGATCTGTGTTTTAGTATTTGGATAAGGGATGCAAAACAATTTTATTTTATGATAATGATACATTGGTATTTTGTTATTTTATATTATAATTGTGTCCTGTATTTGCATGTTTAAATCCATGAATAATAAATGTATTATTCTAAATTAATCTGTTGTCGATTAACAATATGGGAATATTGTTAAACTAAGATAATTCTGAGTGATTGGTGATATTGGAGATATTGAGGATGAGTCCACCAAACTCACATGATATTCATAAGATGAATATTGGATTTCCCCGCCACAAGAATATCACTTTATGGATCGACGTCATCAAGTGAATCTTGTACGTGATTTTATTTACATAAATCCTTAGACTTGAGATGCAAGTAGGTTTAGCATATGTGGATATTCCTTCTTGATATAGTTTAAGTTGTCCTGAATAAGGTAACTAATAAGGGCTATGTCAGAATGGTTTATGCCACATGATGACTGGACACTTGTAGTCAATATAGAATTTGTTCCTTCAAATTGTTGAAGAAGATACCACTGGGCCCCTCATAGAAATAATCAGATGTGTGTATGGCCGTACCTGAAAACTCAAGAAGATATGTCTCATTGATTTTCAGTAATCTTGATTACTTCATATATGAGAAACAGAATCGTTAAATATGGAATGACATTGATCCATATCCAATTTAACAACGGTATCGGAAACAAAGGGATTGTAAATTCATAAATCATTTGTTCATGCCCTGTGAAACCACACTCGGATGTTTTTGGGAGCATTGGCGTGTTGCTAGACGCTTACCAATGTTATTATATTATTCATACATGTCCAAGTGGGAGCTGTTGGATTATGACCATATATGATTAATATATGTCCGGAAATATTCCCGAGCCTAAGGGGACGCACACGTTTATATGTTAAATGACGAGTAAATATATTAATGTAATATATTAAATGTATAACAAACGATCGTTAAAAGTTAACGAGTATTGAATAATTAGTTAAACGTTTAATGGTTAAACGTGAGGGGCTAATTATTAATAAACCGAAGTTTAAAGGGTTCGGTTTACTCTTTTTATTCCTAGTAGGCTGGTACATATAATCCCACAAGGATTGGGAGATCAAGTCTATATATATGGGTTTGGTTTTTCATTATAAGATAACTTGAAAAATACTAAAACAAAAGTCGACTACTATTTCTTTGCCTACATTTGTTGACGGATACAAGTTTCTTGAATCTTTGCTGTTGTGAACTTCACAAATCAAACAACAAACTGGACACCTTTTGTGCTTTAGTTAAATTCGAATTATCACTTTTGGTGATTTCTAGTTCGTAAGTTGATAGATTCAAGAGACGAATAAAGATCGTTTGTTATACACTACTAGTACTAGCATACCTAGTCGTTTGCTAAGAACGTATAGTGTGTGAAAGCTTAGAGGAATCATACCTTTGATTCTAGTGGTTCGCGTGGTATTAGCTTTATACACACGCGTATATAGAAGACGGTGTTAACGGTTACCTTAAGCGGTGTATCGTTTCGTGCTAAAAGGTATACATCTTCTACTCATGTTAATTAATTGGTTAATTAGATCATAAAACCCAACAAAAAGGGCTAAAAACTTTAGCTCGAGGCTTATGAACCATAAATTACATATTTACCCACAAAAATATCTAACATATACCATAAAACTCATTTAATTATGTCTATTTTAGTAATTTTTCAATAATAAGCCTCAGCCCCAGCCCCAGCCCATTTACCAAACAAGTTTATAAAAATACAAAAATTTCAATTTCGGCTTATAGCCCCAGCTCCAGCCCCAGCCCCAGCTCCAGCCCCAGCCCCAGCCCCAGCCTCAGCCTCAGCCCCAGCCCCTTTTGCCAAACATACCCTTAGGGTTCGTTTGGTAGGATGGAATGAAATGTTAAATGAATGGAATAAACGACGTAATGAAATAAACGATGTAATGGAATGGTTCATTACCGTTATTAATCATGTTTGTTTTGTATGATAAGGCGTAATGGAATCGATTATAAAAAGACTAAAATGCCCCCATTGAAGATAGAAATTATTTAATGTGGTTAATTAATGATGTGGTTTTATGTAATTTAATTCCATTACGAGATGGAATGAAAAAAATAAGGGACCCCTAAGGAATGATTTTGGTGGAATGAGTCATTCCTTGGAATGAATCATTACTACCTATAAACGTAAACAAACAAGATTTTTCCATTTCATGGTAATAATCGTTTTCATTCCTACTTTGGTTACACATACCAAACGCTAAGTTACATTTATAGCATAACCATGTTGACATGTAAACTAAAACAATCTCAAAGGATTGCTTCATTATCTGTTTATTTAGTGTTCTTAAAAAATTAGGTACTCCGTAATTTTCTATTGCTAGTGTATGGTAACCTTCGTTGTTGGTTGTTGTTTTTATTAAGCCGGACAAACCTTTACTTAATTAACTGTGAGGACAAAACTAAAGAATAAAACAAAAAAAAAGAGTATGTCGTTTCTGTAAGCAAAGGAGTCTAAATTATTCTACTGGGCCACACCTTAACCTACCTCTGTATAAGGGTTAATGCATAAATATGTTACTAAAGTTTGCTCAAATGTTCACCTAAGTTACTAAAGTATTTTTCGTTACAAATAGGTTACTCAAGTATACAGATTTATCATTTGGGTTACTAAACCTTTAAAACAGTTACAAAGAGGTTACTCAATTATATGGATTTATTTTTTGGGTTACTGAACCTTTACAAAGAGGCTTATTATTTGGTTTATTTACCCTTAAAAAAATTCATCTGTATATTTGAGTAAACTTGAGTAACCTTTTCGTAACCAAAAAAACTTTAGTAACTTAGATGAATATTTAGGCAAACTTTAGTAACATTTTTGTGTATTAACCCTCTATATAAAGAGATCGTTGTTTAATAATTAAAAAATAAAAGACATATATCTTGGATTAGGTTACTAACATAAATGTTTATTGTTCATCCTTTTATAATACATATATGCACCATATGCATCTTACCTACTCCTCTAATCGCTTATATGTTAAGTAGGACGGAATCAAGGGAAGTCTCGAGGGGTCACGGGACACCCATATTAGCATGTATTTTGTTAGAAAAAAACTCATGGATATGTGTGCCGTAGTGTTAATTTTGTTTAAAAAACTTTGATTTTTTTAATGCACCCAATACTTAAAAATTATGTTTGTAGTATTGTTTAGTTTATTCTAAGTGCACCTGGCCACTTCGCGTCCTGGTTCCGTCCATGATGTTAAGAGTCATTTCATCTTAGATTTTTACTGGGACAAAATGTGATATTGCTTCTAGCATTTGGAGCCTTGTGCGAGGTTGTTGTGACTCAAGATTCCTGATTTTAAACTCCTATGAAGATTCCTAGTTTCTTCCTTGGCGTGCTTCAAAGGATGCGAGAGATCAAGCTTACATTATTTTTGCCTCTACATGTTGGTTTCTTTGGCATTCTAGGAATAATGTCGCTTTTCGTTCTTAAGTTATGAGGAAATGCGACATCTTTGATAACATTCATTTTTTTTCCTTTCCTTGGTTAAAGTTTAGAGGTAAAATGTCTATTAGTTAAAATGATTGGCTGAAATCATTTATGTAATTTTAGCGTCTTGCTAGTTTTTCTTTTATAATATGCCGCCGTAAAAAATACACAAAAATGCAATAAATAAGGGTTAATTACTTGAAAATGTATTATACTTGTCACTTTTTGTTATTGTGTGTATCGAACTTTTTTTTTTCTTATTGTGTGTATTTAACTTTCAAATTTGGACCTTTGTGTGTATTTTTGCCACTATTTTCAGCCATGTATAATGACATTTTACCCCTTCGAAAATTTGAAAAAAAAAAGTAAGGGTTATTATGGTCATAAATACTCAAAAATGTCCAAATTTAAAATTTCAATTACACACAATAAGAAAAAAAAAAAATGTTTCGATACACACATATAACATAAAATGTGTCAAGTTATAATACATTTTCAAGTAATTAACCCATAAATTAATGTCCAAATTACTATAAAGGTTTTTAGCTTATAATTGGTATCACTTGTAATTTACAGAAGTGGGTTACTTTGAGATAAAGTATTTTGATAAACTATACATCAAGTCTAAATCAAATTTCTTGTAGCATAATAACATTGTATGGGAGTTTGAGCATAAAAGGCTAAAAGTCATACACTCGTAAAAAGGCCTCCGTAGATTATGAACCCGTCATTCTCCTCTTGAGAAGCAATTTCCGAGGCTAAAACTCTAATGCCATAACTTATCAAGGCAAACAAAAATTAAAACTGTATTGGGGTCTTATCATGCTCCGCCTGAGAAGCAATTTCCGAGACTAAAACACCAAACAAATACACAATATTTGGAATCTTATCCAATGGCCATTTTTCATTATACAGGCAGCGTCACTACATTCTTTCCGCAACAAAGGTGGTGTTGCGAGTATTACACTAGTACGTGCGATCATCCATAGAACATTTCATGCACCTTGCATAGCCAATTATGTCACACCACCCCCCAACCCCCATGTCAATCTTAGTCTCACTCCGGGATGTTACCATGTAGATCCATTCTACAACGTCGATTGCATTCTTGTGGTGGCTACATCAATCCCTAAATGCATCCCTATAAAAGAGTCGGCCGTTTAGTAACGAAAATCAACCTAGTTAAATCTCGTGATGCTAATATATGTTCACAAAAAACACACCAATTAGCTTAACGTAGTAGTATGTGAGTGTCTACACCAACTCTAGATCCTGTGATTTACCTTAGGGGGTCCTTATATCGAACATGGAAAACGAATCATTGATTAATGTTTCATTTGCTATTGGTTTATGAAACAATCGCTTGGTTCTTTATAATCTCACACATTCTTGTACAATCGTATGATTAAGTAGAAACCTCTTTGTCATACATAGCGATTGATGCACTCCGACTTTCTTCAGTGTAGCTTATATGGACTTTAACTATTATAAATTGATTTATAAAACTTACGAAAGACAAATGTTTAAACATTACATCGGGGGAGATAAAAACAATAAACAGTTTTTAAGTATAATGATAATATAAATTTAACCATGAAATAACATATTGGAGGCTAAATTTTGCAAATACCTTTTGCACCAGAATTCAATCCATGTATTATGTTGAATATTAATAGCCTATCGTGCTTAAGTTTGTCATATTTTAGTTGTATAAAAGTTTGTTTAATGATGAGATAGCGCTGTAGATGATCATGTTTAGTAGCTTTTGATTCAAGTTCATGTTATATGTAGTATGCATATTAGCTTATAACAATAGGGTGTAAAGTGTAACTTTATTCCATGTTTTAGTCAAATTAGGCTTTAGTCGGTTCATGCAAAGTCTATATATACATAGGGTGTCAATCGATGGCTGTAGTCCAAGGCATAGAAGCGACTTGTTTTCTCCTCCATTATAGCAGCTAGCTTCAACTCTTATTAGGGTTGGTTTTCTTCCCCCCTCATCTCTACAACAAAGAGGTGAGGGGGGAGGGGTCGTTGTACGTTCATTCTTTTCTTTACAAACGAATAATAAAGTAATCGTTTGGGTCTTGTCACTACAACAAAATGAGGTGTTGGGGTCGGCCAAAAATTAGGGTCGACAATGTCGACCCTAATATTGGCATGGGACCCACTTTTTTCAACCAAATGTGGCTAGTCAACAAATCAGTTTTGGGTCGACATTTAGGGTCGACAATGTCGACCCTAAGTTATAAAAATTAATTATATATGAAATAATT
>BQNB010003101.1:60300-78508 GCA_026074375.1 Tanacetum coccineum | reverse complement strand
TGATGCATGGCTTGGGGTTTTATATCTGAAAATGGGTCAAACAAAAAAAGAAGCTAAATAGGATACGAGTCATATGGGTCGAATGGTCGAACGAAAGCCTGTTTTTACTGCATCAAAACTTATAAATACCGAAAGCCTGTTTTTAATGCATAAAACTTATAAACTGAAGGTGATAATAGTTAATATCATAAAATAGTTGTGCTATATTTTTTCGACCGGTTTTAAATTTGTTTAGACATTTCCAAACATCTCTTGATTACCCATATATCATTCAAGATTTGTAAGACATTCAATGTTTATGTTTGCAAGACTAAGATATCGTGTTTCAGGTGAATGATTTTGATTCTATCCATGTTGTTGACTCTCTGTATCGGTCAAAGTATCTTTTGGCCTCAATGAGGTCCCACCAACATGATCATTATCTTGAGCTGCCAGAGAGCGACACTAATGATAGCGAGCCATTTGAGTTGCAACAAAAAAATCATGAAGATAAAGACAAAAATCTAATAGAGGAAACATGTACAGACCCTATTGAGGTGCATACAAGAACCGACCAGGTGCATCACAGAGTAACCATTCTAAACTACTCAGAAGAGGTTCCTCAACCAATAAATAAAGTTGACGCAAACATTGAGACGGAAATAACGAGCCCACCAGATGTAAACGATGATTCTCCTTCTTATAAACTAATATTGCCATGGATTAATGAAGATGGTACGATAAACGAGATGGTTTATAAGGGACTTGTACGTCGTGCTCTTGGTATCGTGATGCAAAATCCTGGGATTTTTGATATGACATATAGCATCTAACTTCGTTTGTGACTTATGAACAGCTATTTTTTATTAGGTACTTTTTAAATTTTATATCAAGTTTCTGCATTTTGACTCTCGTTTCATGTTGTTGCAGGATCACGTCGTAATGCAGATGAATGTATTAAATCCTCAAGTAAGATAACTGGACTCTTGAGTTTGTTTACGTATTTCACTTTGGTTATTTGTGAACAATAAGTAATTCGGTATTTTAAAACATTTTTCAAAGCTGTAGAAAACTGTTGGAGCTGATGATACTAGATAACCATGTCACAGTGAGAAAGATGTATCAGTCTGTATCGAATGAGCCCCCAGCCATGTTACACCGCCTGTTTAGTTGCAGCTTTAAGAAACCGAACTTGGTTTCCAAAGAACATTTATTTGCAAACCCCAGGAGTATCAGTTGCCTATGATCGTTTCTCGCTTATAGTGAACACGTTTGTGGGTTCCTTTATGAAAGAAAGTACTATTTGGGGAAGTTAAGTGCATGTTTTTTCGTTTATCTAAGCGGCTTTTGTTGTATAGTCGTATGATATTTCAATCTTAATGTGACGGTATAACCCCATTTAAGTACTACTAGTGTATATGTTTTGTACAGCCCACTCAAGTGTATATGTTTTGTACAGCCCACCCAAACTTGGGCGCGCCTCAGGCGCGCTTTTTTAAACACAAAACCGAATGAGGAAGATGGGAAAGCACTATGTTGCTCTACACCTGAGGTATGCACTGGAGGCTTCTTATACTGTTCTTCACTTTTGCAATAACTGTGGTGTCGTATTCAACTTCATTTCCATCCCTTCCTTGTCACGGTTGCAATAAGACTGTGTGTTCGTATTTCAAATCAGTCATGTTCCTTCACCTATTCTAGGTAATCTTCACTAATGTAGATGAGAGACTGGGTAACATATGTATTTATCTCTTTAACAGTGTTTAACTGAATAGTAGACTGGTCAAATGGGTTAAAAGTAATCCGAAGGCTATTAAAATGAATAAATTTCATAATAACATTTGGTATGTTTGCATAATATAGTTCATGTGGTTATGTTTAGCATATTGTTATTTATAAAATTTATTGTTTGCGGATCGGACCTAATCTGCTTGACCACCCATTTTTGCAACCTCTAGGAAGCAGCTATAGGTCTTCTTATCTTGGCCATTGTATGGCATATTCTGTTTATAGTGTTAAACTCTTCTGTATTTTACTCTGAAAGATCAGAAACTTGCATCCCTTAAGCTAACTACGGTTTTTACCGTTTTAACTTGATATGCTTGCATCCCTTCTGCTAACTACAGTTTTTACGATGCAAGTTTGAACCTGATATGCTTGCATTTTCAGGATGCTATTATGGTTGCGGCGAGAAGGAAAGTAAAGAACTAGGTAAAATCCGGAAGAGGTGGAAAACCTTGCATGTAAGCCCTTAATACTTACCCATTTGACCCGCATCGACCCGTTCATAAATAACTGGGACGAAGTTTCATCTTTATATTACATTTTTATGATCAATTCAATGATGATTAGCAAAGCAAAATGTTATACTTTATATGTTTGCCACTTCAAAATTTTAATTTAATTAAACTAATCATAAATTAGTTTAATGCATAGGTATATCCTATAAGCAAGGCCTAATGATTTCCCATTCTAACTGCAGAGCAACAATCCTGACAAAGAAAGGAGATGCCCACTTACACCAGAAGAAGTCGGTCTGATGGTGAGAGCACTTGGATATAGCAAAGATGTTCATCTTTATGTGGCTTCTGGTGAAGTATATGGCGGGGATGAGACAATAGCACCCTTGAGAGCACTCTTCCCTAACATTCATTCGAAAGACGCCATAACCACCAAAGACGAGCTCGAACCATTTTCTAAATTCTCATCTCGTATGGCTGCACTAGATTTCATTGTGTGTGATGAAAGTGACGTGTTTGTTACGAATAATAACGGCAATATGGCAAAAAATTTGGCCGGTCGGAGGTATGTTCTTCCTGATGATTTTACAGCTTCCGATCTAGTGCACAGAGCAAAGCTGACTTTTTGGTCCAACAGGGTTGAAAGTAACCCGATCTCGATTTCTGATGGATAAAGTTCATTAATCATTGTATTCAACCAAGCAAATCATTTTGAAATAATTAACTTTTTGTTGTTGTACTTGACACAACAGTTACTCATAACAAACATTAGAACATTTTGACCAAAAAGACGTTTGTGGTCAATTCAACCCTGCATGACCCGTTAATTTTGTGTAAGCTTGACAATGGAACTAAAGTCCCAGAGGGGGCAATTTTGACCCGCTTAGTTGTGAATGGGTTGGTTCCAGTTATGTTTGATCTCTAACTGGTCAAACGGGTAAAATTACCCATTCTGACCCGTCATCCAACCTGCCCAATCCATCCATTTTGGCCATCTTAACATAGTGTTACTCGCTAGATTCATACTGATTACAACCATAACAAATTTCCTGGTCTTGCGACTTTTGTAAAGGCCACATTTCCTAAGTGACATTATAGTGCTAGTCAAACATTTTTTCTGTACCGTTCACATTCTGTCGATATTTAATTTTAAAACGCCTCGATTGTTTCTATTGCAGGAGATACTTTGGACACAAACCAACGATACGAACAAACGCTAAGAAACTATACCGTTTGTTACTAAACCGAGAAAACACAACATGGGAAGAATTCTCTTCAAGAGTTAGAACTCATCAGAGAGGTTTCATGGGGGAACCAAAAGAGGTAAGGCCTGGTAGAGACGAATTTCATGAAAATCCTGCTAGTATTGCAGGAGATACTTTAGACACAAACCAACAATACGACCAAATGCTAAAAAACTATACCGTTTGTTCCTAAATCGAGAAAACACAACATGGGAAGACTTCTCTTCAAGAGTTAGAACTCATCAGAGAGGTTTCATGGGGGAATGATACGAGCCAACATATATTACAGTTTTCTTTAGATGGCAGTGTGGTCTCCATAATAATAGGCTAGTGTTATGCATGGACATTTCAGTTTTCATGCATGTTTCTATATTGTAGGGCTAGTTGGTCAGGTAGTTATAATAGCAGTTACATCCTTTCTTATAAATGTGTAATATGTGTGTATTAGTTATTATGATGAATGAAATGAAAAGTCTTTAGTTTCTCTCTTGTTTCTCTTGGAGTCTTGCCTGCTCAAAGGGCCTTATCATCTCGTTTCTTTATCTATTTCTTGGGAGTTTTGGGCTCTAATAACAAGGGCCGCAGCAATGGTGCTTTCATGATTTTCAAATGCTCCGACATCCTAAACCACCAAACACATCACAGAATCTTTGGCTAAGTTAGATGATATCATGGATAAGTTTAACACCCACCTCGCTTCACAAAACATAAAGCTCGAACTTGTTTCGAAAAGTCTCGCCGCCTCTGCCGCCAACCTTGTTTCAATCACTACCAAGACCACCACACTTATTTCCACCATCACAAGAAGCGGTTCCAACGATCACACAACCAATAACTTTCACCACCCGACCACCACCCACGACACACAAATCAGTCCACATATACTTTTGCCGTTAAAACCATCAACCTTGCTACTGATTCTGATTGCATTTAGTCTGCCAAATCAACCTTGCTTGGGATTCCCCGGTCACAACCTTCAACTGCTAAACCCCCCCCCCCACCCCCAAAAAACCCGACACACAAACCGCTGAAAATCCAAGCTAACCTTAATCGCCCTTCCCAGTTTGCCCCAACCGCTGCACCACATGATATCGTCATCAGAGATCGACCGACTATCTTTAGTAACCTTCTAAACCAACCTCTTGAACCGTCATTTCAAAACCTTTCTACAAATGATATCCAAGTTACCCTTAGCCACGGACATAGTTTTCAAGGTACATAGACATTTCATCCCGATCGTCAATCCCCACCCAAATTGGTTTTTCTCCAAACCGGACATGAACCACCCTGGCTGCCATGTGAACAGATGTACAAAATCATGAGCCTTGAGGACAAGGTCATTCAAGCGTGGAGTATTGATACAAGCAACTTATATTACAGTTTCTTTAGATGGCAGTGTGGTCTCCATAATAATAGGCTAATGTTATGCATGGACGTTTCATTTTACATGCAAGTTTCTATATTTTAGGCTAGTTGGTCAGGTAGTTATAATAGCAGTTACATCCTTTCTTATAAATGAGTAATATGTGTGTATTAGTTATTATTATGAATGAAATGAAAAGTCTTTAGTTTCTCTCTTGTTTCTCTTGGAGTCTTGCCCGCTCAAAGGGCCTTATCATCTCGTTTCTTAATCTATTTCTTGGGAGTTTGGCCTACTAAAACAAGGCCGCATGGGGGAACCAAAAGAGGTAAGGCCTGGTAGAGACGAATTTCATGAAAATCCTGCTACTTGTATATGTGATGACACAGAAGCCAAATCAAGATCTGAAACTCTCCCTCGAAAATTTGGGAAGGATAATATCGACTCGGATGAAGTGGTAACTGATCAGGACATTGAAAATCAACCAGAAGTATCTGACCAGGATGAAGATGACGATCTTATGCAATTTCTACAATCAGCCAATGAGACAAATGTGGATGATGATCCTTCAATATCTGAATTACCTGAGCTTGAAGAGTTACTCTCTGACTAGATGATCCCGGTTTACCTTTTGGCTGATCTTGGTGTATCGTATCTATACCCATGACGACAACACAGAATGTGGAATTGGAGTTGAAGTTACAAGTCAAGTAGCATGCTACAAGACTTAAAGCACCATACTAGATTCATTGTCGTTACTGTACAGAGGTTAATGCTCATTAGGGTATTATTGTAATTATACTTGACGATGAAACAGCGAATGCAGATTGAAAACGCAAACGAAGGTTCATACACCCTTCCCCTAACTAGTTTTGTAGTGTTGAAAGTTTCTAATTTTGTTTTTTTGTGCTTTCATTTTTGGTTAGTGAACTTAGTAAAGGTTCGTAGTTGGTATCTAGGTGTATCAAGAGGTGGACTTTGTTAGACATTTTTGTCGTTTTTTAGCTTGTGGTATATTCGGTGGTAATGCAAGAGTGTTAGAAACTGTAAATGATTGCTGTTGTTTATTTATTTGTTGGCAGAATATATCAGCATTCTTGATTTGTAAGACCAAGCTTAGTCCGGGATTCGAACAGGTCGAGAGCTTCTTGCACGAGTATTAACTATTAAAACCTAAGGAACTGGACCCTAATATGATAAGATGGGAGAATTTAAAACCTAAACTATGGTAGGCTAATATATTTCTTCAAAATGCATCATTAGTTAGACACGGTTTGCCAGAGATGAATTTCAACATCACGAAGGAAGCCTAATTAATCCTTATCTACAGAATCATAGCAATTAACCAAGATAAATCACAGCTTAGTGCTCATAAGGCTCTAGCATGACCTTGAGACACCTGCTCGGTGATGCCCAAATGTGTCCTCGATAGCCAAACATGAGTCAAAATCACGCCCCCTTTTCTTAAGTTGTTCTTCATGGTGAAATCCTCTGCAGAGAGTAGCAGCGAAAGCTAACATTTCGATCCATACTAGTACTCAAGGGACATTCCACAAACGTTTCTTTACTATCTTCTCAATGCTAATGCAAACCTGCAGCCATCAAACAATGCAGATTTACAAGGAAACAGTTCAGGAGAATCAACTTCCAGCAAGTTTAAACATGCTTCAACTTTTTCGGGAATAAGACCCCCTTCTTTTGAAAAAACTGTTGGGTTTTAAGATCAATTAACATAAATACTTAAACACGAGTACGCAAAACGGAAAAAATAATTCACATGTAGCATACATTAATTAACAAGGATGGAAGATGTATACCTTTTAGCACGAAATGATACACCGTTAAGAGGTAACCGTTAACATCGTCTTCTGTATACGCGTGTGTATAATAACCACGCGCTAAACCTCCAAGATCTAAAGTAAGATCTCTCTAAGCTTCCACACACAATACGTTCTTAGCAAACAATGAAGTATGCTAGTACTAATAGTGTTTAGTAAATGTACACTGCAACTTTTGGATCTAATCAGAACACGAAGAGCTGAACACCACTAAAGTGATAGTTGTCATATGATTGAAAAGGAGAAAATCAAAACCCTAAGAAAGGGGTTGTTGATTTTGGCCCGAAATAGCAAAAGGGAAGATAGGGATAGATATAAGGATCTTATCTACAAAACACACCCCTCATTGGCACCTCCAATACCTCCATATATAGGCTACATATCTTGTAGGTTAAGAAAGCAATCCCAAACCTCATAGGGGTGTGGGTTTCGGTCGGCCCAAGGGAAAGAGAGGGGAAACCCTCTCTTTCCTTTTTCCCGATTTTCACATTAGTCCCCTTAAACATTAATTACTATGTTTATGCATTATTTATTTTAACGTCGTTTACTATAAACACCTATTTAAACATAGATTACGTATGTAACGGTGTGCTCCCTTAGGCTTGAATCAAAATACCGACAAATATTTTATGTTAACGATGACATAATCCAACAGCTCACACCCCACTTGACATGTAAATAATATAATAACATTGGTAAGCGTCTAGCAACACGCCAATGCTCCCGAAATATTCGAGTATGGTTTCACAGGGCATGAACAAATAATTTATGAATTTACAATCCCTTTGTTTACGATACCGTTGTTAAATTGAATATGGATCAATGTCATTCCAAATTGCAAAAAACACGATCTGTTTCCTCGTATATATATTAATACTAATTACCATGAAGTTTTTGTTTGCGGCCACACATACATCTGATTAACCTTACGAGGGGCCCAGTGGTATCTTCTTCAATAATTTGAAGGAACAAATTTTATATTGACTACAAGTATCTAGTCATCATGTGGCATAAACCATTTTGACAGAGCCCTTATTAGTTACCTTATTCAGGACAACTTAAACTATATCAAGAAGGAATATCCACATACGCCAAACCTACTTGCGTCTCAAGTCTAAGGATTTATGTAAATAAAATCACGTACAAGATTCACTTGATGACGACGATCCATAAAGTGAAATTCTTATGGCAGGGAAATCCAATATTCATTTTATGAATATCATGTGAGTTTGGTGAACTCATCCTTAATATCTCCAATATCACCAATTACTTAGAATTGTCTTAGTTTAACAATATTCTCATATTGTTAATTGACAACGGATTAATTTAGAATAATAACATTTATTATTCATGGATTTAAACATACAAATATGGGACACAATTTATAATATATAAAATAACAAAAATACCAACGTATCATTATCATAAAATAAAATTGTTTTAACATCCCTTATCCAAATACTAAAACACAGATCTACATGAAACTTCTAGCAGGACGGATCCCCATGCTCCTAGCATGTTGAGTAAGCTTCCTATTTGATAAAGCCTTTGTAAAAGGATCAGCTAGATTATTATCTGTGTGAACTTTAAGTATCTTTATTTTGCCCAGTACAACACTCTCGCGAACATAATTGATAAATTCAAGATATTGATCTGGCCTTTCGAACTCCCGTTCAAATGCATAATGAACTGCAGATGCAATTGGTACGCATACATATTTATAGTTTCATTTATCGTTGGTACTAGAACCAACCCAAAAGGATATAAACGCTATTCAAATCCAAACACTTCCTTGGCACTTTCTGAAGCACTATGTATTCAGATTCTGTAGCAGACATTGCAATGGTACTTTGCTTGGAGCTCTTTCAATCCACTACGCCTCCATTCAGAACGAAAACATATCCTGTCTGAGACTTCGTGTCATCTCTATCTACTTGACATCCAAACATCACAATAGCATCAACACTAAGTTTTGTGCTAGGATTTCAACCATAAACAAGAACATTTTCTTAATATTCTTAGAATAACTTAGAATGATTTTCACCACAAGCATCAGTGAAGTTCCCCTAGGATTCAGTTTTAAAAATCGGCTTTGTTAAAGTTTACACGAACTCAACACAAGTCAGTGCATCTAACTGCATACATAAATGATCCTACAGCCGGAAGCATAGGGTACAATTATCATTGCGATTCATCCTCTTTAAGGCGTTTGAGCACTTGTGAAATTGTTCAGCAATTTTCCTATGCATAGGAAGGTACTCTTGGTATAGAACGCAACGGGAGTGCGTTTGGAATTATCCATTCTATATCTCTTCAAGATCTTATCCATGTAAGTATTTTGAATAAGTCCAATTAATCGCTTCGATCTATCTCGTATAGATTTTGATCCAAAATTAATGCCGTTTCCCCTTAAATCCTTCATAAAAAACATTTTCCAAAGAAATCTTTTAACACTTTTGTAAACTTGGAATGGTGATTTCCCATGGATGATTATGTCCATCAACATATAATATGAGGATGGCAACATTACTCCCCGACTTAGCCTTTTGATAACCATGGCTCATCAAGATTTTGAGCAAATCCAAACCTTAGATTTCCTCATCAAATCATTTATTCTAGCTTCTTTGATGCTTGCTTAAGACCCATAAAGGCTCTTGAAGCTTGCATACTTTTTACACTGGGATTATTATGATCAACAAAACCTTCAGGTTGTACCCTATAAAGTGTAATCAACACTATAACCAATTAAGAAGGCCGTTTTAATATCCAATTGCCATATCTCATAATCATAGTATTCTGCAATAGATAATGAGAAAATCTAATAGCTCTAAAGTCAGCGACGGGATAGAACTTTCTTCAGTATCAAGACGCCCGTTATATTTTGAGTATAACCCATTGCTAAAAAGAACGAGCTTATAGACGTGTACAATACCACCAATTCGGATTTTAGTCTTAAAAATTCAATTACTCCCAACTTCATACAACCAGAGGAAGATCGACCATGACACCATACCTTATTGTCCATCATGGATTATATTTCCGCGTTCATAGCATCGATCCACTTATGTAGTTCTGAGTGTCTAACATTGCGGCTTTATAGCTAGTTGTGGTTCACTAAGATACCCCTAACTACCGTTTCCTCCACTTCTACCATTTAGACATAAGAAGGATTGGAACACGACGTGTCCTTTCGGACCTACGAATCGTATCACTTCCTCTTGTTGGGTTGTTTTGGTTTCAAAACACTTCCACCTCTTAAGGAAGATTTTTGCTAGTGATTTCAAAGGTGATGATTCTTCTTGTTCATGAATATCCTCCAAGATCTTACCGCCCTCCCACCGATTTCCTTGATTTAAGAGACGGTTCTCAAAATAAATTTGTTTTCAGGTTGGAAGTAGAAATAGTACATCGTATCCTTTGGGTCTCCTATAAAGATACACTTAACAGATCTCTGTTCGAGTATTGTCAGCATCACTCTTCACAAGAGCTCACATCCCCAGACCTTCCAGTCAGACCAGTAGTGGAACTTTTTCCAAACCACATTCCATATGGGTCTTATAATCTACCTTCTTTGTTGGAAACCATATTGAGAATGCGTGTTGCAGACTCTAAGCCTAATCCCAAGAAGATAAAAGTCAAAGTTGTAAAGATTCTCATGATCAGAACCAAGTCTAATAAAAGTACGGTTTCTTCCTCTCAGAGACACCCCATAGTGTTTGTGTTGAGGTATGGAGGAGTAAGCTTTTGAACAATTCCGTTAGCTTTTAGATAATCCTTTAAAATCCCTTGGTCTTATAATTCGGCATCCCCCGATTCTGATCGTATTGCCTTACAGGTTCTACCCTGAGATTATTTCAAACTTTATTTTAAACACTGTTGAACGTTTCAAAGACCTCATGTGTTATGTTTAAGAAGATAAACATAACCAAAACGACTATAATCATTTGTGAATGTTAGAAGAAGCAGCACCTTGTCTGACACGATGTCTGAAGTGGACACATACGTCAGTATATGGAATTATTCCAAAGACTATTAGCCCTTTCATTACTGTGAGGCAAAGGATTTCTTTGTCATTGCCCAAATAAACAAGAAATCACATTTATTCAAGATTCATCATCCGTTGACTTTAAACAGCCCATCTTGAGTTGCCGTTGTTTAATACGGTTCATGTTATATGAGCAAGACGGACAGCCATAGATAATTAAGAGTCAAAGTTAACGTTTTGACTCTTTTGTTGCAAAATTATAATATCATGACGTTATGTACAAGATCATGCATATCAATTTCATAACTCCATTACGAGCAAAAACAACATAAAATACATAACAATCTACTTATGAATTGTGAAATTTCATAATCATAAAAACATTAACAAATCCATTGTATCAACCAAACGTAAAACGAAACCAAACAACCGCTCATAATAGTAGGTGCATAATGACAATTGTCTAAACAAATTACTAAGCCATTAGGTAAAACCAAGTCATGACTTCCGATAGCTTCCTACATTTCACCAAAAAAAGGATGTGAACTCCATAGCCCACATACAAGTAAGAGAGCCTCCTCGTTTCAAGCTTCTATTCGAATCCTAGATCCTATTTCGTGTAAACGAAATAGATGAGTACCAACATCCAGTTTTCATACACCCAGGATTTATTATTATGGTAAAGAAAAAAATTCTAAACATCAGATAACCTGAGAGACTGGAGCGGCGCCAACTTTGCTACTTTTGTTCTTCACCAACTCAACAAGAAACACAGTACAGAGCTTCCCATTCCCACCTCCTTACAGTGGTGGCAGCATCATCCTAGCTAGGCGCTCCATATCAGTAGTGCTTATGGTTTTTAGGCTAGGGAACGTAAACCTTCTATCCTGTCTCCTTTCCCTTAAAACCCTTGTTTTTGCCTTTGCTTTAAGCGATTTCATTATTGGGAGCTTCTGGATTTGGACCACTTTTAATCATCATTACTTGTGGATGTTTTCAGTCTTTTTTGGTAAACCTTTTTCATATTCAATAAGCATAGCATGAATTTCACCAATTATCTTCCCCATGTTATGCATATTGTAATTTCTAACAAATCCCACAAAGTCTTTAGTAAGGCCATTAAGAATTAAGCCTACTGTGACATCTTGCGGTAGTGCATAACCAAGGCGTTCCAGTTGCTCCACATATCCTTTTATCTTTAGAACATAGTCAGCATACGTTTTACCTCCTCTGTTGCAAGCTTGGAAAAAGGATAAATCAAATTTCTCCACCTACCAGCTTGTTTTTCAAACAAGAGATCTAAAGCTCCTGAATCATATCATACAGATAATTTAATTCAAATTGCCTATGTAATTCTGAAGACATACTTCCAAGCATAAGAACAAAGCGATCTTAGTATGACATCATATCGAGCTTGTCCATAAACCAGCCACAAACATTTGGTTTCAGAAACGGCTCGAGGAGAGGAGGTAAGAGGCTGTCAATGACATGCATTTTCTTCTCGACTCTCAAGACTAACTTAAGTCGAGCAAACCAGTCATTGAAATTGTTACCAGAAAGTTTTTCTTTATCAAACATCGACCTGAAAGCCGAATGGTTTATGTTTTGAGCAGGTAATGCCATCTGAAAAAACATAAAAGTTCAAGAATTAGTATTTTGGATAATACTCCTTGAAGAAAATTAATTACCCTTGTTTATTGAAAGTAAACATTAATTTTCTAAGGTTAGGACCCAACTTGACATACCCCACCACATCAGTTTGACTGCTAGTGATGGTGCTTCAAAAAAAGGTAATCATTATATGAATAATTCACAACTATTGCAATTCCCTAAAACCGAATGAGAACTTACTTTAAATTACAAAAATATCTATAACATTTTCTTCCCATCTACTATGCCCGCGTGTATAACAGGTCTTACCACAACAACGGCATTAGGTCCGTCCAATATCAAAACTGTAGTTATTAACCTACTACCTTTCTCACGAAAAATCATAATTACCTTGTGATAGCAATCTACTCACAGCTCCCACGCATTAGGTAAAGAGCAATCTACAAGTGATTTTTAACAAATTAGATGGCAATAATCTTAAGTTGAAAAATGGTATTATATTTGACGTTTCAAATATGTACGAAGAAGCAATGCATACCATCTTCGTAACTTATTTTAAAAAAAAAATTTACCTCAATTAGTTATTATATACGGTATCACCAATTAATTGACAATCTAACTCATACATAAATAGTGATACCTTAAAATTGACGATTCAATGTGCTTCCAAATTTAAAGAGTTATGTCTTTTTCCAAAAAAAAATAATACTGTAGTGACATGCCATGGTTCACGCTAACTCCAATCGAACGCACAAAGAAGCGGATAATCTGGTCAGCGTGAAACATATTAAAAACCTGGGTTCTTTAGGAATGTTAACCACTCCGCCTTAAACTTCTCTTATAGTTTGTTCTAGTGGATGAGCCGTACTTCCCATGCGTCCATAGTGTCTAGTTTATTTATCTAAAAAATCTTTAATTTTTGGAAACACATTATGGAACATAAATTGCCATCTATACATGGATGAATTGTATATCGATTGTAAGTCGAAATCCACTTTTGTGACTTTTTGCAATAAAAGGTCCAGTAAAAACTCTTAGTTTCGATAATCATTAGTTAATTTAATAAATTTGTTTTTTTCGAAAAACCCTTTTATTTTCCTCACAAGTCAAGAACTTAAAATAGAACATAATACATCAACTAAACTAAATAACTTATATTTAAACACACTTAACATTAAGGCATGCCAAACATTAAATATGATCCTATTATCTAATAATTAAAACACCAAAGCATATATACATATAAGGCTTATACGTCACCTATAAACTCCGGCCACTCCCGACAAAATCGATTGCGTAAGCCTTAAACAAAATAACACCAACATAGCACATGCAACATATTTAAGACTTATTTTTAAGGCCACATAGATTCATATTAAGGGTCTTCCTCGAACTTTTTGAATCATTGATCTTACCAATATAAGAAAATATTTAAAATTATGTCAATCTAGATCAAATTAAAACCAATCTTTAAACAAATTAACACTATTTAAAATATCTAATATCAATCCATGATAAATTTGTCATGATTTTATCATGGATCTTTATTAACAATTAACTAAAAACATAAAACAATTAACAATTAATACAATCAAGTTTTATATAAAATTGCATACAACCTAGATCTCGTCTAATTAATTTTATTAACATTCAAGATCAAATCTTTTTAACAAAAAAACACCCACCGGGGCATTTAAAATTAATCATGAAACTCTAATTTGTCCAATTTTATTCCTTGTAATTAAAGATTCTACACGATGGCTGCGTTATGCCAACAGTTGTGTTTTAAGATCAAATTAACTAATTAAATAACACTAGTACAGCAGCGGAATAATAGATTCACAAGTAGAATACATAATTAACAATGATGGAAGATGTATAGCCTTTTTACACGAAACGAAACACCGTTAAGAGGTAACCGTTTAACACCGTCTTTCTGTATACTCGTTTGTATAATAACCACGCGCTAACCCCTAAGATCTAAAGTAAAGATCTCTCCTACAGCTTTCACACACAATAACGTTCTAGCAACAATTAAGTATGCTAGTACAAATAGTGTTTAGCAAGACGTACACCGTCAACTTCTTGGATCAATCAACACGCAAGAAAAAATAACTAGCTAACTAACACCAAAGTGATAGTGTAATATGATTGAAAAGGGAGAAAATCAAACCCTAAAGGGTGTTGATTTTGGCCGAATAGCAAGAGGGAAGAGAGGAAGAGATTTAGGGATCTTATCACAAAACACACCCCTCATAATGAACCCTGAGGAAGCCTTATTCCTTATCTACAGAACTAATAGCAAGTAACCAAAGATATATAACTTTATGTGCATTATAAGACTCTAGCATGACCTTGGGACACCTGGAACTGCTCGGTGATGCCCAAACGTGCAATCAATAGCCAAACATGAGTCAAAATCTCAGCCCCTTTCGTAAGCTGTTGTTCATGGTGAAATCCTCTGTAGAGAGTAGCAGCGTAAGTTAACATTTCGGTCCATACATGGCTCCGCATACTTTCCTTTTCCATTCAATGCTAATGCAAACCTGCAACTATCAAACAATGCAGATTTACAAGGAAAGAGTTCAGGAGAATCAACTTCCAGCAGCTTTGAACATGCTTCAGCTTTTTCGGGAACAAGACCCGTTTCTTTAAAAAAAACGCATTGCTTTAGCATAGGTGTCACGATACCTGATCATGCCAAAACCTATTGGCAACATAACAGGGTATGTCACGAGAAGATACATGAGATAGTCATATGTGCTTGCTTTCCATACGACATACATCAATATCATAAACATCTTGATTGTCAACATTGCTGATACTCCATAGAATAGTGTCACACTCATTCTTTTGTAGCAAAAAACTACCTTTATGAGTACATAACTCTTTCAGTTTGGAGTGGACAACCATATTCTCACGAAACTGACTGTAACTCAATTCTTTTTGGTTTTTAACCCAAGGAAAAGCGGTTACAGATAAGACCAAATATTGACTGTCAAAATAATATAAGCTTATTAAAGGTGGGTGAGGGTAATGAGTTTGGTGTTAGATGACAAGAGCTTTGTTTATGTATTTGTGTTTGTCCCATGTACAAAGAAGGTGGAGTCCAAGGATAAGGGGAAAGGCAATCTTGGAATAGTACATAGCGATGAGTAATCTTTTGAACCCATGTCAATACTGCTTATGTGCCTTTCTTGAATGTGTAATCATGTATATAGCGAAAGATGTATCTTTGGAAAACGGCTTGAAATATGACCCGTATGTAAATGGGTCGAAACACATGTCGCATGTCTAGGCAGCTGCCTCAAGGAACTGATCTTCAGGTATCAAAGAAGGGCATTTTCGCTTATCAAAACAAATGTCAAAGAATGAACACGTTGTCTCAATTTTTCATTGGTCAACAAGTGGTAATTGTCGTCATAACAAAGAAAATGGAAGCCAACAAATACCAGAAGGACAAATAGGCTAATAAAGCAAAGAAAAATCCCGTTAAATGTATAACCATATTAGCCCTGGCTAAAGCATGTCAAACGCAAAACCAAGTTCAATCTCAACAACACAGAAGGCAATGGTTGATTTAGGAAGGCTGAAGTAGGATTGACTACCTCTATCCTCAAACGTAAGGATAAGATCAACAAAAATCCGTTTGAAATGTTTGAAATAGATCATATGCTTCAGATATTTCTTTACATTTTTCAGGATATAAATGATTATTAACTGTAAGGGAGAGTTTAGGGACCTCCTCCACCTTTACATATAAACCTTGGGACATTTATAACCGGAAATCCTCCAAAAACTTAGGATAGTTGGGACCCACATAAAGGGGACCAAGCATCGAGTCGAAATTCTCAACGTTTGTTACACGTAGAACCTTAGTACGCTGAAAACACTTGATGAAACCGGCCAATTAAACCAATACGCTAAGTTTAGTGAGAGCAGAAAAGCCTGACCAGGACAGCAAGAGGATATAAAGAGCTACTGCAAACTGAAACACAATCTCAACAAAATGTCTTAATGAAAGTTGGTATCTTCCAATGCAAAAGCGGTAATAATCTGGACCCCGAAGGTGGAGGAGAAGAAAAGGTGCCCAAAAAGACATGAGTTCACTTGTGTTTTGTTTGTAAGTATTTTCTGAGCTGAAATGAGAGGTGTTGCTACGTATGTCTAAGGCGATTCGGGTAATAACACCAATTGATTCAGTCTGACTCGTGTTCTTGGATTGTATTTCTGTACATTGCCTAGCAGACTTAAGGTGATCTGCGAAACAAGGCTGAACGATATAAGTCCACCTGGAACAAATTTATGTGATTTGACTTAAGGCTGTTCATACCTATAACAGGAAAGAAGTTAAAAAATAGACTTACAATGAAAGATAGATACAAAAGAGGATGCAAACAGATTAAAATGTATCAAAACAGATGAAGACAGATTATGGCTCAAACCTATAATTAAGTTTGTTACCATATGCCAACTCGAACCTATTAATTAATTTTTGCTTGTAAGTGGTAACCAAAAAAGTAAATGGATTCTACTTGTGTGGTTTCTTTCATTCACAACGGTAATCGCCATCATTTGGTATCAAGAGCCTAGGTTCGGAGAAGAAATCACACAACTTATTGAAGCCAAATCGCGAGAAAAAAAAATTGTTTTCGTTCGTCATATTTTGCACAGCTGTGAGAAAATTGACGTCACGCATTCGTTCACCGTTGGATTTCTGTGAATTTTGGGCAGGATGTTCAAGACACATAAATCTGCGATCTCACCGTTTGGATTCGTGATTGGAGGTTTCTACAGGGAGATATACCTGTTCAAAGTTGCTGTTTTTTCTGCTGAATATGGCCTTTTTAACCCCACAATTATGTAGACGTGAACAACCATTTGGTTATGTGGCTCGTAGATTCGCCGGACGAGGCAACGATACAACTAACCAGCAAGGATCACGTGTTGTATAGAATGAAGACCCCTAAAACAAGTAAAGGAACTTCAAGACGGATTCCAAAATCAAGCTACCCGTAGAGTCACCGAAGTGAGGATGATGTCACTTCACCCAGATGATCTTATCGAATGTTTGGCATGATGGAACGTGATTCTTCATAGAGAAGCCGTATTAAGGAAACGGAGGGAGGTTAGAAAGCTTTAGAGTTTGAGACTTGGAAAGACAAGACTTGAGGACGAGTCTTTTCCAAGAAGAGGAGAATGATGCAGGGCATGTTCAAGCTCCAACTCCTCTGGCTTAGCCGCCGGTTCTTTAGTCGACACGAAAGTCAAGTCAATTGGTTCAAGAAGATGGAAGGGTAAAGATGACAACTTATAGTTGTCATAATCTATCTTTTATTATAAGTTATTATGTTATTTTTATATAAAGATTTGTTTAGATTATTAAGAGTAATTAATTATTATTTGTTTCTTTATTATTAGTTTTAGAAAAGATCATTTCTTTCTTTTTAAGACTCTATTAGAGTATAAATAATTGTAATGCATTCATGTTGGAGAACAACTATGGATTATTAAATAAGAAAAGAATGTTTCTCTTTTAAGTCCCGTTTGGACACCCTTTGAAGGTTTATCGAATTCCTTATTTGTTGTTCTTGTATGGTTTCTTGTATTCACAACGGTATCCGCCATCATTTTTTTTTATCATAAATCATTTACTGCGTCAAAGGTGTTGTTCAGTTTCATTTTAGATAATCATCGATTACATGCATCATAACGTTGTCTTCGTCATCATGTTCATTGATCATCATCGACATCCTTTTCCACATCATTGATCATTAGCATCATCTTCAATCATGATGATGATGAGAATCATCATCATTATCGTCGTCAACGTTTAGCCATCATTTTTATCGATTATGAGCATCATCGTTAATCATCATCATCACCTTCGTTTTGGAAGTGAAATCCTCAAAGAAAGAAACTAATCGAAACTATATATAAAAATAAAAAAC
>BQNB010003101.1:0-56735 GCA_026074375.1 Tanacetum coccineum | reverse complement strand
TCACCAACATGTAAGGGTCCGTCACATAACTTTATGAGGATGTCTTTGGAGATGCAATCAATGAACTTGGACTCATACCTGTTTAACAAAAAAACAGCGTTAAGCTTTAGTAATAAGGTGTTTGTGAGATCAAAACAGCAAACATAAAGAAAATTACCCATTAGTCATGTCCTGGAGATCAAATCCAGATAGATTAGCTGCCATAGATAAAGCTTTTTTCCATTTATCGACCTCTGCACTATTTGAATCTTCGTGGTTACGGAAAGCTTCTGAATAACTCATTTTTTGTTTCCTCACCACATCAGGCTTGACATCATAAAAGATAATCCGAACCTCATATTTGGGATTTTCAATCTGCTTGCACTCAAGTATCTTGACTAGTTCCCTCAAACACCATGATGAAGAAGCATAATCTTTGGAGAAGATAACAATCAAAAACCTGGATTCTTCGATGGCTTTGTAGAGATGAGGAGATATCTCTTCTCCTTTACGCAGTTCGTTGTCTTCCCTAAAAGCATGAATTCCTTTTTGCTTGAAATCGTTGAACAGATGATCTATGAAACCTTTACGGACGTCTTCGCCTCTAAAACTTACAAAGACATCATATTTCCATCGATGGGGATTGGAAGGCCCAGCCATGATTAATGATATGTAAGCAGCTGGATTTCCATGTGAAAGATTAGGCCAGCGTAATATTTTACTTAAATAGTAATGTAATATTTAGACGTAAAACGAAAGAATCATTAAGAGCAGGGCAGTTAAAATAAACTTGAACTATGTCATATAGTTATTTGGAATTACTATAATCATGATCTTAGTACATAATAATAATATATTTGATGAAAGAATGATTAAGCAAAAAGTGGATCATGACTTACTAATTTTCCAATGGATTAAGAAGCAGTGGATATACAACAGTTACATTTTTAGTGTACTTTCTAGTAAACTTCCTTCTAATTACTTAAATCAATAAAAATTTCAATCTTAGCTTTAAATTTTTTTACCTTAAAGTTGGTTTAGATCGTGCCCCTATTCCTTACAAGTTGTTTGGTTATTTAAACCTGGTCATCATAATAATTATATTTACTAATAATTATCTATGTTCAAAGTTAGTGAAAACTCTTTTTTTTCACTAAGGTTGTGTTTGTTTTGTAAAATAATCTCTGAATTGCTCTGATATCTGACCGAATCAGAGGTTTTAAGAATTTTGGGTGTTTGTTTTTTATTCAGATTAAGACATAAAAATGTCTTATTAGCCTCTGTTTCACTTAGACTTGAACACATCTCTTTTTACATCTGAACATATTAACAAAACACTGCAACAAGTACAGATCTACAACTGTACGTATTCCCTCTCATCTTCTACCTTTGGCTTATCAATCCTCTTCCAACCATCTTGCTATCCCCGACCAACACCTTTTTCGTCGACGGAAAACACCGACACCATAGCAGGAGTAAAGATTAATATCTATATTAAATTGTCTTCAATTGATTATCATTATCATCATTGTTGTTTCCTATGCAATTACTCGGTGTGTATTTGTTTTTCATGCCCAGTAACATTCAACAATGAATTGATTAGACTGAATGTAGTGGTGGTGACCGCGGATATCACCGAACAAATTTTTTTTTAATACACAATGTTTCTCAATTCATAGGGTCGTGCAGAAGACCCTAACTTTGCAAAGGTTGGGGGTGAACTCGTCTTGCTTCGGTCGCCGTAGTGGGGGGTAAGGGTGTTAATCGGGTCGGGTTCGGGTCAAACGGGTCGGGTCCAATTCAGGTTGAGGCTTAAAATAACATACCCGTACCTGACCCTATTTGAACTCGGGTTAGTCGGGTTCGGGTTAGACGGGTCGGGTCCAAGTCGGGTTTGGGTCAGTTCCATTTACAAAATCAAATTGAAACCATGCAAATGCATGGTAAATTACCATCAAGAGCTGTTGTATTGGAACTGTTTTCGGAATTTCGGTCTTCATTTCTTCAATCGTCTTTGCAAAATCAATGAATAAAAGCACCTTGTGCGGAAAAACAACATTAACGAAATAAGAAATCCAATGAGACAAGACTTTAACAAGCAAAAGGTATTGCATATTTGCATGATTGCATCAGTAGGACAATACAATATTACAACTTCCATTTACTAGTATTTGCATGTATGATGTAACAAATTCATGTATGATGTAACAAACTAACAAAGTAGTATTCATTGCGTCAGTAGTATTCATTGCGGCAGTAGCAAAATAAGTAGTATTAGAAAAAACTATCTCGGGTTAGTCGGGTTGACCCGGACCCGAATAAGTAAAGATTTTGAACCCGATACCCGACCCTATTTCGTTTACTCGGGTTGACCCGATTGACCCGAGTTGAATTTTGAACCCGAGTAACCCGACCCGAATATCCTTATTCGGGTCCGGGTCGGGTCAGGATTATTGACACCCCTAGTGAGAGGGGGGGCATTTATTGCCACATGGGACGACCGACCGCAAAAGTTCGTCTTATTATGTTTAGCCTTAAAGATCTATATATGAATGATGACCATACTAAAAAAGAAAAGAAAATAATACAAACAAGGATACTCTCTCTCCTGTCCATAAAAAAACATTGTATGAAAGCTAATAATTTATAAATGTAACTCTTAAATTTTAGATTAAAAGAGTTCAAATTATTTAGACGTTTTTACAAAAACAAACAGCTTTATATGAATCAGATTTAGACTTTTCAACCACCTCTTAATAATCAGATGTGACAATCAGATTTAGACTTAAAACCTCTTAAAAAACAAACAACACCTAAATTTTCCAACATGTTTTTATTAAGGTGAAAGCTATAGATACGCAAGATAATATTTTCAAAAGACTGAAATACGTAATCAACTAATTATATTACCAGTATCCTCAAAATGCTTTCAAAATTTGATCGATATATGTAATGTTACCTGCTACCGGCAGGTTACCAGGTTCACCCCTTCAAAAATTTACATGAATGGTCCTTGTGGCTTGAGTTGACTTTCACTTTTAGTCCGTTGATTTTTTTTTCACTTTAGAAAATTTTTTCCGCTTAAAATTTTCTTACTTTTTTTTTCAATTAATTCTTTTTTACTTTTTTTTCTTAAATTTTTTTTTCACTTTTACAACTTTTTTTTTTCAACCGCTTCCATGACTAAAAAGAAAATTTTACTTTTTTTTCCCTTAATTTTTTTTTTAAATTGCGTAAAGTAAAAGTATAATAAGTGTCAAAAAAAATTAGTGTCAATTTTTTTTTAAAGTTGTGTAAAAAAAATTAGTGTCAAATTTTACAACTTTTTTAAAGTTGCGTAGATTTTTTTTTAAAGTTGAAAAAAAATTAATGTCAAAAAAAAAACTAGTGTCAAAATCGAATTTTTCGAGGAGGTAATGATGAGGAGCCTCATGCTCATATTCGTCATTTTGAGAGCATAGCTAATAATCAAAGGTACCCGGATGTACCTAACACCGCCATCAAACTTCTTCTCTTTCCATTTTCTCTTGACGGGGTTGCCAAAACGTGGCTTGACAAAGAACCCCCGAACTCTATTCTTACATGGGGTGATTTAGTGTCTAAGTTCATCAACTTTTTCTTTCCACCTTCTAAGACTACCAATCTTCGGAATGAAATAACAAATTTTCGACAAATTGCTCAAGAATCTTTCTCCGAAGCTTGGGAGCGTTTCAAGGAACTTCTAAGGAAGTGTCCTCACCACGGGTTTTCACTCATGCACCAATTAGACACATTCTACAATTCGTTGAGCTATAATGATCAAGATTCTCTTAATTCCGCTGCCGGTGGCAATTTTCTCTACAAAAGTCCAACCGAAGGATTACAAATCATAGAGAATAAAGCCAAAGTTAGATGTTCACGGAACGCCGTGATGCGAGTGAGTACGAATGCTCCTCCATCTTCTTCTACTTCTTCATCATCTAACTTCGAATTCCAACAAATGGCAGCGGCATTAGAGGATAAGATGACTTTGACTTTTAGGAATGAAATGAATGAGATGAAAAATATGATGAAAGCTCTTGTGCCTACTCCCGTTCCGATTAAAGCGGTGGAGGAAAGGTGTACTACTTGTGGTAGTAATCATAGTTTTAATGTGTGCCTAATGACTAGAGGAGGTTATGAGTACCCGGTTTATCATGATAATTTCCAACAATTTCAACAAACCGCTTCGGTCGGTAACTTTGTTCAAAATGGAAATTCTGGATACTGACTCGCGCGAACTTACACCTTATTATATATAAATAAACGTAGACATCTATAAATATATAACAAGGATCAGGACCCACAAAATCAAGAAACCGGAAGCAGTATAGGGTGTCTCCGGGTCGTTATGTCCCAACGAGGCTGAAATGGAGAATCGCAATACGATTGATGATTTGTGTTTGAATGTCACAGGGAATGATTGGGCACTAAAACTGATAATCGATAGGAGTGAAGTTTCTAGCTACTTTACAAAAACTAATCAACTCTTTAAAAGGTGAATTCAAGAATGAGTTGAAAACTCAACATAATCTTTTCGTGAATCACAAATTTGAATTCCAAAACAATTTGCAAAACATGTTGAGTGGTTTCTTCCAAAACCAAAGTCAGCCTTCAACTTCAACTTCTATGGTACCTACACTTTACCAGTATACATTCACAACCCAAGGTGGTGAAGTTAGAGTTCATTACGACTCGAAGCGGACTTTTCTTAAACACCAGTTGCCCCAATTCCACCACTCTCTTGATGAGAATGAACCTTTGACCGAAAGGAACCGAGGTGACCATGGTAAGGTGCTGCGAGCACAAAAACATCCAACCTCCGGTTATCCAAAAATCTCAAGATCCGGTTAATCCAGTGAGCAGTCCAATGTCTACTGAGACCTTCTTTGCTCAAGTTGATATTTCTCCATTCAAAAGAATCTTCTAAAGTGACCGTCTTCCATATCTTCGAAGAGTAGAGCGTGAAATAGAAAGGATTAGCATGATAAAGTGCAAATCCAAAAGTTTTGGGAAATGTTCAAAAAGATTCATGTTGACCTTTACTTTGGCCGATTCTTTGATTTTTAATCGTAAGTACCAGAAGATGTTAAAAATGACTTGCTGACAAACAAAGACAAATTGATTGAAATAGCAAAGACACAATGAATGCTAATTGCTTACGGTCATTCTCAAAAGTTCCCGAAAAGCTTTGTGACCCGGGTCGATTTCTCAAAAATAGGTTTTGGGGAGTTTGATAAGCACTTTGTTTAGGCGGTCTAGGTGCATGTAAAAATCTCATGCCCTTGTCATATTTGGACCAGAACGTGGACTTCCTGACCTTACAAGTACTGAATGGTTCTAGAATTAGCGAACGAACAATTTCTAAACCCTTGGGATAGCGAAAATGTGTTCGTGAAGGTCGGAAAATTCTACTTCCAGTCGATTTGTGATTCTAGATTTGTTGCAGGACCCTTTGTGTCCTTTGATACTTGGTAGACCTTCTTAAGAACCGCACAGTGTTTAATTGATGTTTCGGGAAGAGTTAGTGATAAGGTGGTTGGAAAGGAATGTCTTTAAAGGATGGTAGCCAAGATAACGAGTCAATCCATATGATGGATGCTTATGATGACCAGGTCAAAGATGTTTGTGAACCTGAGAGTAATGATGATTCCACAACATCTGCTATTGTTGATGAGTTTGAATCTCTTCTAGGGGATATTATTAAACAAAAGGAAGAACTTAAGGGAATTTCTGACCCAGTTGCTAGAAGAAGGGCTTGTTTTGCAAATTTAGATAAGTGTAAAATCACTAGAAGGAAAATATATTATCTCCGAAAAAAAGCTTCCATAAGTGCAATTTCACACATCTTTCCAAACAATAATCTTGAGGACTCTTTCAAAATGGGGAATGAGGGTCTTAATTTTGTTCCAAACAAAGAATTAGACAAAGAGATTCTCATTCCAATCCCAAGAGAGTCCAAAATAGGAAAAGATTGTGATTTTCCTTCTTGTGATGATTTTCAAAGTTTCAAGACTTTTTCAAATCCTCTCTTTGAGAAAGAAGATGACTTTCCCTCTAGAAATGACGAGTCAATTCTTAAGGAGGAAACTCTTAAGAGTTATTTGAACCCTCTTTTTGAAGATAACGAGGAAATAATTTCTAATGAGGTATCTAGCAAAATTTCTCCGAAGGTTGATGTTAAAACCATTATGTCTTTCTTTGCCCCAATTGGGAATTGTGTGAGAAAATGGGCATTAAGTGAGGTTGGAAAAGATAATGTTGAGGTTAATCATGAAGTTTTCAAAAATGATAATGAAAATAGTTTGGGGATTCATGATAATGAGGAAGAGGAAATTGCCTTCCTAGATAGTTTACTTGAAGATGAAAATTTCTTTGAAATGAATGATAAAATGTGAATCTTTGAAGTAAGGACATAGAGATTTTGAAAACAAAGTTGAACCTGAGAAAAAGAAAGAGTTACAAGTTTTTCATCCCGACATTGAAATTCTTGACCATTTGGAGACTACCTCTTATGTCGGAAATGATTATGTGTTTTATGAGGATTTTAATCTTGTGGATATGATATTCCCCATGAACATTCAGGGAAAGATTTTTGATCCAGGGATAACATTTCATGGGAAATCTTTTGAAAAGGATGTTTTTAATGACAAGAGTTCAAAAGAGTTAGCACCATCTAAAGCTCTTTTGACTCTTGATGTTTTTGACCCACTCCACCCACCCTTAATGGACTTTCATGTTACTAAAGCATTTTTCCGGTTCACATTTTCAATCTTGAAACTCTTTTCTAAAAAGTTTTTTGAACCCGGAATCAAAAATGTTTTGGTTATATTTTATGCCTAGTTTGGGGAGGTTGTCACCTTTTGGATTTTCTTCACCATTGCTATTATCCACCATAATGACCTAGTTTGGGGAAAGAGTCAAGCGAAGGGGACTCTATAATAAACAAGCGCTTCGTGGGAGGCACCCCATGCTTATCCTTTTATATTCTTTTTCTTTTCTATTTTTCTTTGCTTCCAGGCAATTATTTCGGGGCGAGTATAGCTTGTACTCGGTTAACAAAAAACTAAGCCGTTTTAGAGATGTTTTGAGCTAACAATGTAAATGAGAGAGGAAAACTTGCTCTTTTTCGTCTCTTGTTGGTTGTGTTTTGTGTTTTGTGTCTAGGTTTCGGATTTTGATGCTCATGTGCACATGTGGAAGGACAAGCAATTTCCTACAATTTCCATCGATGGTCTCCAATCTTCTCTTCATAAATAAGGAAATCTCTTATCCTTGTCTTTATCGAAAACTATCATCCTATTCTTTTGGAATGACTTAGAATTTTTGTAAAGATTCCTTTTGACCTTATTTTTAAACTTTGAGGACAATGTTTCTTTTTGTTTGGGGGAGGATATCTTCGATATTGACTTTTGCAAAATTCACGACCTTGTTTGAATCTTTTTGAATTGCCTTTTTGTGAAAAAGTGAGAAATTTTAAATTTTTGCTTACAAGAAAAGCTCAAAAGAAGCTTAAGTTTGGAAAAAAACACCTCTTTTTGGTAGTCCGTTGGTGAGAAATAGGAGTTAATTTTAACTTGACCGGGTGGAAATGCCTAGACTAGTTCTTTTAACCTACCTTTTGTGGGGCCATGCTTTCACCAAAATCCTACTTGCTTTGATTTTTAAAATGTGAAGAACAAGAAATGATGTAGTTAAATATAAGTGTATTTGCTTAAGCAAGGTTTATTTGGAAAACCTAAAGCTTATATGAATAATTTGTGTCTTTTTACTCCCATAAGCTCTTAACACACTTAATCATACGTGCTCTTTTTAATTTAGCTAGTCAACATGTCTTTAGAAAAAGTCTTCCTGTTTTGAAAAAGATTCATTTTAAATATGTAAGTAAGTTTTTTGTTTTCAAATTTATGAGTTGCTTTTCTAAAATGAAATTTTTCCATTCTCAAAGATTAATTTAAAAAGAATGGCCAATGAAGATTTCTAATGCAAAAGATTATTTTTCGTGCCAATGAAAGCATTCGAAAAAATAGAATAACAAAAGCTATATGTAGTTTTTAATCGTTGGCGTATCCATGTTGAGAGAAAGACTCGGATGGGGTCGCAACTAAGGATTAAAACTATGTACGTAGGATCAAGGTTCGTAGGCATTCATCACTAGGGAGCGCGGCCTAGGTGATGATTGCAACTAAGGGACTTTGGATTCTAAGCTTTGTAGGAAAAGGTGTTGTCGCGATAACCCACAAACGTTAGCAGCGGAGTGGGGGTTCGAACTAAGAACACCGGTTGTTGTTGCGATATCCTATTTTTTTTCCAACGGAGACAAGGCCTAAGTAGGGGTTCGAACTAAGAACAACATTCCTATTGCAAAAAAAAAAATAATTATAGTACATGGAAATAAAAAGAATGGTTAAAAATTTCATTTTCTCAAAATCAATTATATGTTTGTCCGAATCTCTTTTAGCATTTGAGTCGATGGTTTAATCTATGTTATTAAACATTTGAGCTCAAAGCTTATTTGTAAAGCTTAGATGAATTTCAACTATGAAGATAAATTGATCTATGGTTGAGTTAAAAAGAGTGCACACATCTTAATCATTAATTTATTCCTGGGAGTGAAAAGTTCACAAGTTATAAGTATAAGAGCTTAATCATTTGGACTTATATTGACAATGATCTTGTTTATTAGCTTTGTTTAGTCTAGTATTGTTTTACGCTCTTTTTATTGGTGTGTAGCTAGATGTAATAGAACTTTGAATTGGGTTAGTTGGCTTCAACACCCTTTTTTGATTCCTTTGTAATTTTCTAGCTCCTTGCTAGTGTTTCTAATAAAGTCGCCGTTCAAAAAAAAACATACAACATATTTTGACTGATAGGGAATTTCACAAAAATAACCAATACATTCTTGCGACACAAGTAACACAAGTATTCTACCTTGAAGACCTTGCTAGACAACCACGTGGTTGGAAGGTCGTCGAACATGTTTATCATCGAGACGTGGCAGAGTCCGATCAAGATGTTATACATGGTAGCAGTTCATCAAATGTTACACTGTCTGTTGAATTGACTAATTTTGAGCATACGGATTTGAGTATAAATTCTGAATCGACAGAAGTGGACGTACCAGTTAATGATGACAATGCTAATGCTAATGAAGGCAATGCTGAAGATGATGTCGTTGCACATGTCCTTGATGATGATGATGATGTTGTAGTGTCTGATGATGATGAAGTGAACCCTAGTACTAATGTTGAAGAAGTTTTATCTAGCGATGATTCTGACGATGACAATCGATCTTAAGATGTAGTTTGAATGAAACAGTTATTATATGCTTAAATGTGTAATTTTTCTTTGAATGGAATTGTTTTTATATGTTTAAATGTGTAATTTTGCATTTGAATGGAATTGTTTTTATATGTTTAAATGTGTATTTTTTATTTGAGTGGAATTGTTTTTATATGTTAAAATGTGTATATTTATATGAATTTGTGTATTAGCATTAATTGGTCCACGAAACTGTGTGTTCTTGTACTTGTTATTTTACAGATGGCGTGCGTATTTCCTAGATCACACGGTGGGGATGCCGGTGGTAGTCCACCCAGACAGCCCAACCGGCCCGTACCGGCCCAGTGCGAAAGTAAGAAATTGTGTTTATTTATTATTTTATAACACTGATTATTTTTAATTTCTTTTACTTGAATTTTCATGACTCAATAACTTATCTTTGTAGGTTCCAACCTGCGTATCGAGACCGGGAATGCGTCCTTAAGGAGGGCGTTTAGACAAAATGGCCAACGACCTTTGACGATCGGCTTTGATTACGGCGATCTAGGTACGTTCCATCCTACAGGCGATTATTCAAGCATGTTGAATAGCCTAATGGGGGAAACAGTCAAGTACCTTCCCCTTGCTTGCGAGTGGGAAGAAATTCCAGAGGCGTATAAAGCGCATATTTTCCCTACTCTTGAGGTATTAATTGTTTATTTTACTTCTATTCTTACTGTTATCGACGTGTGGATATGCGTGTTATGTTTAAATTGTTTGTTTATTTAAATGCATATGTTTATGTTTATATGTAGAGCTATTTCGACCTCGCCTCTTGGTACAATAATCAGGATAAAGTGGTGATGGGCAATAATGTCTATACGGTTGGGGACAGGGTAAAGCTTGGGCTGCAATTGAAACTGAGGATCCTTTGGCGCAAAAATAAGCAAAGGATCAAGGCTGATCATTTTACAAGATATGGTTCGGCCGAGGAGGCAAGGAATCATCTGCCGCCGAAGAAAGTGTGGGGAGACAGAACCGAAGATGAGTGGAATAACTTGGTTGACTGGTGGTCCCATCCGGATCGGGTGGCGAGAAGTCTTCAGAATGCTGCCAACCGAGCGAAGAACACGATTCTAACCCATCAAGGGAAGAAATCATTCGCGCAAGGCAGGAACGAATATGTAAGACTCTTTATAATTTTTGTGATATTTTAAAGGTGTTTATATTGTTTATTTATAGCTTGTTATTAATTTATTCGATATTGTACAGAAAGTCCAGAAAGGTCATTACGAGGACCTAATTGAGACTTGGAGGAAGACGCACTCGAGGCCGGAGACTGGGGAGTTTAAGACCCCAAAAAAAACTGAAAGAGATACGTAAGTAAATTTAAACTCGTACATTCTTTTAATAACTTATTTTATTTGTTTTTAACCTTTTTTTTCTTTTTCTTTCCAGGTTGGATATGAAGAGCATGCAAGATCAGGTTAGAGCCGGGTCATTCCCGTACAAGACAGATCAAGATATCTTGGATAAGTCGTTCCGATAGTTTACCAACCCGCTCAGAACATTGTCAGAAAGGGCAGGGAAGTTACCGGGTGGTGCTCTAACTTCCCGCAAGCGCCAGGTCTTCAGGGCTTTTCCAGATGTTCTAAGTCGGGGAGGAGATGGAACCGGATATTGAGGCAAAGAGATCAAGAGGCCGAGTTTGTTAAGGAAGCAACCGCGGGAGGGCGCAAGCAAAGGCAACGGGCTTAGTGGGCTGAACATTGAAGGTGACGCGGCGTACCAAATGTGAGACGATGTATGGAGCCATAGGTGAGTATTTTTCTAACTATGCACCAAAACTCCTACTCGTCATTTATGCCTCTGCTTTTGCAACGCCCAACTATGCCCCAATAAGCCCTGAATGGGACCCCTACTTACTCAAACTCCTCATTACCTTTTAATCAACTCTCAACCCTTCCTATGCCGGCCACGTTCAATATACCGGCCCCGACCTGGATATACCGCCCACCTAGATTATACCGCCCCACTCCAACCTCCCTAGTTGGCCTAATTCCTTTCACTACCCGTCATCATAATACCTTTAACACATTGTTATAATCCCGTATGAACTCCAAACCTAGCTCACTTCTAACAGACGACCGAACTTCCCCCACTTCATAATCAATCCCATAATAACGATACGCGGAGCGTTGATGAATTGGCTCAGAGATAGGGAGTTGGCGTGATGTGAAAGACAATGACGTGGGGGATAATTGGAGAAGCGGTACAGTCAACAATCGATTGTGTGACTATTCGGAGGACGAGGAGGGGGGATAATGAGGAGGTGCAGGATGAGTCGGAGGTAGTCGGATTAGGCTGTTTGTTGGTATTGTCATGTTTGTATAATGGATTTGTTAGACTTGTTACTTTTTTGACTTGTTATGTTTTATCGTGAATTTGTAACACTTGTGAAACTTTTAGACTTGTTATCGTATCGTGGATTTCTTTGATTATAATTTTTCGTATCGATGGATTTATGTTATGGTAACGTTTAATGATTTGTTATTGTATCGTAATTAGTATATGGTGGATGGCGTATTTGGATTTGATGTAGATTTTTTTTCCGGAAAAATTTCGGAAAAATCTGGGTTAAAACTGCAGTGGATTTTTATTTTTTTCAAGGTTCAATTTTAGGGTCGGTCATTGTTCGAACCCTAAAATCCAAACTTTGGGTCGACAATGTACGACCATAGCTTAGTGGAATGTCTACGGGGACTCTGCTGCAAATAAATCCTTTACTTATATATATATCTTTGGGTCGACATTGTTCGACCACAAAATTCAAAAGGAATGTCGACCCAATTTATTTATTCACTAAATAAATAAATACATATATTCTTTATTTAAAACATTTATTAATAAAAAACTTAGGATCGACATTGTCGACCCAAAGCTTTTTAACGCCTTGTCGACCCTAAAATTGGGTAAGAGTCCCACTGAAAAGTGTGGCCCCAATATGTCGACCCAAGTCTCAAAGGAATGTGTCGACCAAAATGTTTTGGGTCGTAATTTAGGGTCGCGTTTTTGGGTTGACTACGGTAGACCCTTTAGACCCTAAGTCGATTGCTTTTGTTTTTTTGGGGTCGAGTACTGTCGACCCGAAAGTCTTTCTTTTGTTGTAGACCCCGTTACTTACCCTTCTCTCTTTAGTGGCGTGATAGATTCTTCAGGATCCGCAACTTTTTTCATATGTGCAAAGTCATTAGCATCTATGTGAACCTTTTGACTAGATTTCCCTAAGAAAGACTAGAACTTCAATGCTTCGGTTATCGTCACCTGGAAAAACAAAAGCATGCAACATAAATTAAAAACGTAACTTTGTCAATTGTTTATACTTTATATTAATACTACAGGAAAAGCCAACCACATACGCACTTTTTACCTTTATTTTGAACCATTATATTCGTAACAGTTTATGAAATCAACAATTCTTCTCTTCTTCCCATGCATGATAGATTCTTCACGAACAATAGCCTTGCCATTTGCTTGAATCAAGTCATGCGTTTGAAGTGACATATTGCTAGAGATCGTGATTAATGGACTATCAACTAGAACCTTTATGTTTGCATCTACAAAAAAGTTACACCCATCTAGTATGCTTGCTATAAAATCATTGTTTTCTCCAACGAAATACAACATGCACTATAAGTAAGATATTCTGTTGATGAAGGGTTATTTAGCCCCATCGTAACTTAACGAAGCACTATTTGTATCTTTTCATTAGGAGGTTACTTTGAGCTGATCAACTCACTACCCACTGTCGCACAATTATTCCATATAAAGATGCCCCAAACTTTGTGGGCCACAAGGGTAACCTTGTACGTGTTCACAGCATTCTCAACAGGCTTCTTCGAAGCCTGTAGAAGGAATTTTTATCCTCAAAGGTGAAGGAATAGAAGAGCTCTAGAGATTTATCATCATCTAGAAATTCCATTGTCATGGATTTCATCCACTCGTGTGAGACACTTTGCACATGTTTATCTCTACCAGTGAAAATAATCAAAACTTCCTAGGCAAAACCATGTAGATGAACCCGCTAGTGTATCTAACTGCTTCCTATGGTCATCCACTCTTCCAAAACAAGTAGGACCGGGCTTTGATGACATCATTTCTTTATAACCATAATTCCTTCACCAACACCTGATATCTTCACATCTTCTGTTTTCATGATCTTTCCATCATATGCAGTTGGACTTGAATCAGGCCTTTTGTCGTTTTGTGACTTCTTTTGAATCTTTACAAAAGCAACTTCCTTCAAAGTGGACATACATCAAGTTATAAATTAGCTTTGGCAATGGTCATCTTTCCTATTCCGCTTGTTTATACCACATATTCCAATCATGTTAACCTTATGTGACCCAACGAAGCATGACAAATTTAATTTGTCAAATGAATTCTATGCCAACCATGGTTTTCACCAACGTGCAAGGGCCCGTCACTATTTTTTGAGTATGTCTTCGGAGAATGAAATCGATGAAACTTGTACTCATTACATGCTTACACAAAGAATTAATAAAGTAAGGGAACGACTTGGTTTTAAGCTTTAGTAGCGCTACAAGACTAATTACAAAAAAACAAGAATTACCCATTTGTTATGTCCTGGTGATCCCATCCAGTTAGTTAGCCGCCATGGATTAAGCTCTCCTTTCCAGTTGTCAACCTCTTGTCTATTTGATACTTGATGTTTGGCAAACGCTTTAGCATAGCTACCGTTTGTTTCTCACAACGTGGGTTTACATCTAAAAATAATTTGACCTGTGTTTAGGCTTTCCCATTTGCTTGCACTGAAGTATTTTGACAAGTTCTCTCAAACACCATGATGAAGAAGCATAATTCTTGGAAAAGATAACGATCAAAAACCTGGATTCTTCAATGGCTTTGTAGAGACGAGGAGATATATCTTCACCTTTAGGCAATTCGTTATCATCTCTAAAAGCAAAAATTCCTTTTTGCTTGAAATCATTAAATAGATGATCCATGAAGTTTCTACGGATATCTTCACCTCTAAAACTTACAAAGACATCATATTTCCATTTATGGGCAATGGAAGAAGCAGCCATGATCAATGATATGTAAGCAACTGTATTTCCATGTGAAAGATTAGCCCGACGTTATATTTTACTAGAAAAGTAACGTAACATGTAAACGTAAGACGAATTGAGCATATGTTGACACTTGCTGATAACTTCATTTACATAGTAGTTTTTATAAAGAGTAAAAATATGTAGAATGAAAAGTAAATAAATTAACAACATAATGATTCACTTGGTCACTAGCTCAATTAAAATAGACACAAACTATGTCATATAGTACATACATAAATTAAATAATAAAGATGGACTATTGTTGTTTAAATCCTTAAATGGAAGATTGTTGAAGCTTTTATTGATATTTTTAATCCCCAAACATAGAAAGAGTCATGAGTTACGTCATGTATATCAATGTTTTTTAAACCGGTTTTTTAATTCGAAAACCCTGGTTACACAAATATATGCATGTTGACTTTCCAAAAGTATCCATAAGACCATAACTATAAGTTATGATGACTCACTAAATCATTTGAAACCATGATCATGATCTAAGTACATTATATATGTGGTACTATTTTTAAATGATAAACATACAGAAAAATATGAATTATAGATGTAAAAAGGATTCCAAAAAACAAGGAAATAAAGAAAAGAAACTTGTGTAAAAGGACTTACAAGTTAATTTTCTAATGGGTTAAGAAGCAAAGGACATGAATGCAATCAACAATGTATATCACATGAGGGATGTTTGGACAGTTAGAATAGGTCCAAGTAAATTATATTGGGATAATCTAGAAGAGTTCAAGTAAAAAAGTATATTAAAGTAAAAAAAAGTAGGAAATAATCACTGTCATTGAATTTGACTTGATCAAAGGTTCATAAAATGAGTAGCAATTTTGTAAGATGCAGTTTTATGAACATGAATTTTTATAATGGAAGGTTAGTTTGGTACTTTTACATACCCTTTGCATTAGAAATGGGAACTGATTACTTTTTCTATGAACTAAAATTGATTCCTTCATTTTTCATATTTGACTCAACCAGAGTTCCCTGATTTCATTTTTTTGTTTTTCCTATGTTAATAATTTTTGTTTTTTCACTTTTAGTTTCTATCTTTAAATCAAATATAGTGATTTCGATTTTCGTTTTTTCTTCAATCATATGTATTTAGGTTATTTCCAGATGATGACGTAGTTTAAAGATGAAAATCTTGATTTTTTGTTATGATGATAAACTCATGATTATTATCTACAGTTCTTAACTGCAATAATCTATATCTGATGCTTAATAACTGTATATTTCCAGAATAATAAACATCAATCCTTTTAGTTATAAGCATTTGTAACATAAAAACTGTTTCCACGTGACTGCACAGACCACTTGATTTTAAAAAAATGAGTGCTTGACCAGACTACTTGCTGTTCAGCTGGAGACTGATTTGAGACTGAGCAAGTTTGACTATAGACTTTCTAACAAGTTGGAGACTGATTTGCAAAAGCTTAGATGTAGGGTAATCTACCATGCTTTGAAATTCACTGATCCTTTAAACAAAATGGGTCAAAAGTTGGTCAACTGAATGAGGAAGATGGGAAAGCATTATGTTGCTCTACACCTAAGGTATGCACTCAAGGCTTCTTATATTGCTCTTCACTTTTAGCAATAATTGTCATGTCATATTCATCTTCGTTTCCATCCCTTGTCTAGCTGATCTCATTATGAGTAGAGAGGGGAACATATGTTTTTATTTCAACTGAATAATAGACTGGTCAAATGGGTTAAAAGTAATCCAAGGGCTATTAATAATGAAAAATAGTTCATAATAGTAATAAAATTAGGTTATTTTAGTACCAACAAAGTTTATGTGGTTATGTCTAGCATATTGTTATTTATAAAATTTATTGTTTGCGGATCGGACCTAATCTGCTTGACCACCCATTTTTGCAACCTCTAGGAAGCAACTATAGGTCTTCTTATCTTGGCCATTGTAAGGCATATTTTGTTTATAGTGATCAACTCTTCCGTATTTTACTCTAAAAAATCAGAAACTTGCATCCCTTGTGCTAACTATAGTTTTTACCGTTTTACGATGTAGATTTGAACATGATATGCTTGCATTTTCAGGATGCTATTATGGTGGCGGCAAGAAGGAAAGGAAAGGACTAGGTAAAATCCGGAAGAGGTGGAAAACCTTGCATGTAAGCCCTTAATACTTACCCATTTGACCCGCATCGACCCGTTTATAAATAACTGGGACGTAGTTTCATCTTTATATTACATTTTCATGATCGATTCAATGATGATTAGCAATGCAAAATGCTAAAGTTTATATGTTTGCCACTTCAAAATTTTAATTTAATTATTAAAACAACAAACAGAATTCGTTATTGCATAGGATCATAGTCTCTGAAAGAACTAATCATAAATTAGTTTAAGGCATAGGTATATCCTATAAGAAAGGAGAGAAGGGAGATACCTACTTACACCAGAAGAAGTGGGCCTGATGCTGAGAGCACTTGGATATAGCAAAGATGTTTATCTTTATGTGACTTCTGGTGAAGTATATGGTGGGGATGAGACAATAGTACCCTTGAGAGCACTCTTCCCAAACATTCATTCGAAAGACACCATAGCCACCAAAGACGAGCTCGAACCATTTTCTACATCTCATCTTGTATGGCTGTACTAGATTTCATTGTGTGTGATGACAGTGACGTGTTTGTTTCGAATAATAACAGAAACATGGCAAAAATTTGGCCGGTTGGAGGTATGTTCTTCCTTCTCAATTTACAGCTTCTGCTCTAGTGTACAAAACAAAGTTGACTTTTTTAGTCTAAAACCAATTTATTCACTGAAGGTGGAAATTTCGAGTCTTTGACGCCCCTTAGCTATGCATGGGTCGATTCTGGTTTATCTCTACTAGGTTACATAGGTAAATTTAAAGAATAGCTTAAAAGGAAACAGTCCATGTGGGTTGAGAGTAACCGAAACCATAATTCTAATGGTGAAAAACCTTATATTATTTGAAATAATCAACTTTATGTAGTCGCACTTGTCACAATGGTTACTTTAAACAAAAATTAGAACATTTTAACCAAAAAGTGTTTCAGGTCAACCAACTAGACCTGTTAATTTTGCGTACGCTAAACAATGGAACTAAAGTTATAGAGGTGGAAATTTTGATCCACTTATGAGCGGGTCAGTTTTGGTTATGATTAATCTCTAATGGGTCAAACAGGTCAGTTAGCCATTTTGACATGTCATTCAACCTGCTCCACCCATCCATTTTTGCCTTCTTTAACATATTGTACCTCGCTAGATTTATATTGATTGCTATTTTGACGAGTTGCCTGGTTTCGGGAAATACAGTGTTAAAACTTTTATAAAGGTTACATATTCTACTTGACATTGTACCCTGTGTCAAACAATTTTCTATACCATTCACATTTGTTTTCTGCTGATGCTCAAAATTCTAAAGCGTCCCATTTGTTTGTTTGTTTCTATTGCAGGAGATACTTTGGACACAAACCAACAATACGACCAATATGCTAAAAACTACACCGTTTGTTCCTAAATCGGGAAAACACAACATGGGAAGAGTTATATTCAAGAGTTAGAACTCATCAGAGAGGTTTCATGGGGAACCAAAAGAGTAAGACCTGGTAGAGGCAAATTTCATGAAAATCCTGCTACTTGTATATGTGAAGACACAGAAGCCAAATCAAGATCTGAAACTCTTCCTCGAAAATTTGGGAAGGCTAATATCGACTTGGATGAAGTGGTAACTGATCAGGACATTGAAAACGAACCAGAAGCATCTGACCAGGATGAAGATGACGATCTTATGGGCCCACAATTTCTACAATCAGTCAATGAGACAAATGTAGATGACGATCCTTCAATATCTGAATTACCTGAGCTTGAAGAGTTACTCTCGGACTAGATGATCCCTGTTTACCTTTTGGTTGATCTTGGTGTATCGTATCTATACCCATGACGACAACACAGAATGTGGAATTGGAGTTGAAATTACAAGTCAGGTAGCATGCTACAAGACTTAAAGCACCATACGAGATTCATTGTCGTTACTGTACATAGGTTAATGCTCATAGGGTATTATGGTAATTATACTTGACAATGAAACAGCAAATACAGATTGAAAATGCAAATGAAGGTTCATACACCCCCCAACTAGTTTTGTAGTGTTGAAAGTTTCTAATTTTGGTTTTTTGTGTTTTCACTTTTGGTTAGTGAACTTAGTAAAGGTTCGCAGTTGGTGTCTAGGTGTATCAATAGGTGGAATTTGTTAGACAGTTTTGTCATGTTTTATCTTGTGGTATATTTTGTGGTAATGTAAGAATGTTAGAAACTCTAACTGACTGCTGATGTCTATTTATTTGTTGGCAGAATATATCAGCATTCTTGATTTGTTAGGCCAAGCTTAGTTCGGGATTCGAACAGGTCGAGAGCTTCTTGCACTAGTTAACTAGTAAACCTTAAGGACCGGTCCCTAAGATGGTATTTTAAAACTTATTTAATAGCAATATATTTCTCAAATGCATCATTACTTAGACACGGTTTGCCAGTTCATGATTTCAACAAACACGTGAGGAAGCCTTATTTATTCCTTATCTACAAAACTAATAGCAAGTAACCAAAGATATATCACAGTTATGTGCTTTATAAGACTCTAGCATAACCTTGGGACACCTCGGTGATGCCCAAATATGCCATCGATAGCCAAACATGAGTCAAAATAGATTGTTATTTGTTACCATATGCCAAGTCGAACCTATTAAAATAGATTGATTTTTGCTTGTAAGTGGTAACCAAAAAAGTAAATGAGTTCTACTCATATGCATTTCATCAAACACCTGGTGGGGTGTGAAAAAGTAAATGAATTTTCATTGTTTTTAACATAAATTTATTTACAAACAAATAAAAATTACAAGCTTTTCTTATTAGACTACGAAGACCTGCTGCATTCTCCAAAAGGCCCATAGAAGTCCATGGCCCCACCATGTTGTGGCGGAGGAGGTCTTGTAACATATACTTCGATATTTTCAGATAGGATTATTTCCAGACAAGATTATTAATCTTGACAGGAACTATTTCCAGACAGAAAAAAAAACAACCCCTAAATGTTAGTCTTAGAGCCCAAGGTGTCATAACATCATAACATCATTTTTTGACTAACACGTCAGCTTTAACATCATGACACCAACACTCAAAAAAACTCTTCTGATCATAACATCACATTAACACCACTTTTTGGGACCCATCTTTATTTTTTCATAACAGTCCCTTAAACAAACTAAAATAATTCATTAAACAATATTACACATTACAAGACGTTTATAAAACATACGGAATTAAAAAAAACATGCAAAAAAAACATATAAAAAAATCATACGCCCCGACGACTAAAAGTCTTCATCTTTGTCTTTATCTTCATGGTCAACTTGTTGCCAAATATGCTCCATAAGGTTTTGTTGAAGACTAAGATGCATTTCTCGGTCTCGCATTTCTTTATTTTTTTCGACGTTGAGTTTTACACCTTTCTGTAACACCCCCATTTTGGACATATAGCAGCGGAAGTTAATCTGGGGTATTACTTCATGAATCATAGACACAATCATAGAAAACGACTCAAAAGTGACGTTTTTAAAAGATACGTTATCATTCATTTAAAATCAGAGTTTTACAAAGGCAGGTCCCAAAATCTAAAAACATAAAATGTGAATGATAACAAGTTTTAGCCATCTTCAAGTCCATGCCACTCCATGCCATAAGTTGCTCAATTACCTGGGATAAACAATAAAAAGGGTCAACACAAAGGTTGAGTGAAATTCATAGGTTTGAAATGTAATAGTTAAATACAAGATACCATAAAGGAAATATTTGCATTGCAGGGACAATTATCATAGAGAACATTATTATTGCATCTAACCTCATGACACTAATACGTTAACAGGGAAAATCACCGTAGTGACATTGGTTGGAGAACAGATGTCCCCGTGGAAAGGTAACTTGCCAAGGTTACCCATTAGGTCAAATATAGTGCGTTTGGTTACCCTATGAATGGGTATACAAACGGGAGCCGTCACTCCCAATAGATCTATTCACAATACTTGCATTTACTCGTAGGCAATTAATGGTTCATGATATGGAAATAATGGTACTGGAAGCTACTTAGGCAATAATATATCTGGATAGCATACATATCTGGATAGCATACATTTAGAAAACACTTGTATTCATGGTTTAACGGGTTTATAAAACATTTGAAAGATTGAAATGCGAGGCTATGAACTCACCTTAACAGGGAAATCTGATTAATGGCAAAAGTATATCAAGTGGAAATGCGTCCGTATGGTAGTATGATGGGCGGGAAAGTTCAGAGTATCGATTGAAAGAAAGCAGCTTCGTTACGTAACCTAAAGTAATATGTCGAGTCTTAGTGTGATTGACAAATCTTCATAATGTTGTATGATATTTGATTGAATGATTGTGGAAATATTGCATCACTGTTCGGGCAATCATAATCCAGAGGCCATGCAGTATTGTTTGAGGAGTCAGGGCACTTTAAATCGTAAACCCATCAGACTCGTCAGAACAAATACCCAAATGGAACCCCTCACATGAATTTCTCTAGTATCGTGATACGATAGGATTTTAGGTTTCTTCAAAAGCTAGTCGATGATAAATTACGTTTAATATATAACATATTTAATTTAAAATGCGTCGATCGATAATTAACAATAAAGAATGTGTCGGGTTTTAATAAAATCAAGTTTAATAATATTTATCTATATTTTTATAATTTATATAAAAATATATTATTTTATATTTTCAAATTTACAATATTTACCCTTGATTTATAAACATTTGCAAAACTAGTCCTTTTAATATATAAAGTTTATTTTAAATAATCCCTTGACTTTAGAATTTGGCAAAACATACCCTTGATGTTATAACTTTAATAAAATAACAATTTCAGCCCTTGTACTTAATTATTTCGAAAAGTTACAATATATACCCCTATGCATGGAAATAATTACAAATTAAGTCCTAATTTGCATGCGAGCTTATTTTATGATTCCAAAAGATATTTGCAGGTTATAGCTTATTAATATAGGCTAAAATAAGATGTTTTAACGTAACGAAAGTTTAAAATAACGATTCGTTAAGCTAGAAATCAAAACGGGTCGTTTTAGGGTTTAATAACGAAAATGCGTAGGTTTTTAATTCAAATCCTATCAAGACTTAATAAAGTGATTATAATATCATTAGTTAAGCTTATTAGGATAGATTATAACAACTTTTTACAAGTTTAGCTTATAGATTAATTAAAAACATGAATTTAGGGTTTATGAGTTACGGTTTTGGATCAAAAAGGAAAACAAATGAATTTTGAGTTCTAAAACTTTAACAAGTGTATATTTATGATCATATGAACATTATAAGGATTATAGAACAGTAGGAGAGCTTGAAGAACATGGGTTTGAGCTTAATGGTTCAAAAATGGGTCGAAATGGGTTGTTTCTCTTCGTACGCCTAGAATAAAAGCCTCGGGGCTTCAAGACTTCGTTTCTTCACCTCACTTCTGCTCTTAGGACGTATTAGGACTTCCTTGATCAGTTCTTGGACACCATTGATGAGTTAGAAATAAAATGATATGGTGTGAGTTGAATGGAGGTATGCGTCCCCCTTTTTATACTCGAATAGGACTTGGAGGCCAAGGAGACTTAGTGCCAAAGCTTAGGATATGTGTGGCAGCTAGGAGATGATATGGAGAGTCTATAGGATGAGTTAGCAAATCTAGGATTAGCTAGTAAGGTGTTGGTTTGATCTTGTGGTGCCATGGCTGACTTGGAGCCAAAGGGAGTGATGTGGAGCCTTGGTGACCAAGTTAGGAGCTTAGAGGTGCGTGTAAGCTGCTTCTAAAGGAAGTAGGAGTGTCATGGAGGTGGGTGCTTGCTTGGTTAAATGTTAAAATGGGTAGAAACTTAAGAAAAAGGTGTACGGGTTCAAAATGGAGCGGGTTAGGGTTTTCTAGTTCATATTTCGTATACATTGGTGTTATAAAGATGGAATATGGATTGTAAAGTTGTATATTAGTGTTTACAACTGAATTTGATAATTGGTTTAAGTTTAGAACGGGTAAAAACAAAGAAACGGGTCACGGGTTGGAAACTAGCTCGGGTTAGGGTTTCTAGTTTTGATTTCTTGTAATTTTATGAAATGAGAAGGAATATGGAGTGTATATGTAATGCATTGATTTCTTGTAACTTGTACTTAATGGGTTGTACAGAATTCTTTAGGAAAATGAAGGTAAAACGGCTATTTTGGATATCGTGCATTAATGATTTGTACATTATGCTTTAAAGGATTGTACATTATTTTGGAAGAAAAATGTATTCAAATAAGATGCTATGATACTTGTACATGTGCTTTGATTACTTGTACATTCACTTTGAATGTGTACATTAGGGTTTTAGGCATAAACATTAACGGTTTATGTTCATTTGATTATATTGTCGTGAAAACTTTATTAAATAGATAACGTATATGATAAAATGGATATTAGATTGTTGACTTGACATATTAGGACATTTACTTGATGTAAACATAGATAGAATAGGCATAGGTCGTTGCGAGAGCTCGTTTACTTTTAAAATGTAAACTATGATACGTAAATAGAATAGAATGAAACGAAAATTTTATTACCGTGAAAAAGTAGTACTTAACATAGTAAGTAGATATTACATTGATGAAATACTGGAAAATTACGGGTTGTTATAGTCCCCCATCCTTACAGAAATCTCGTCCTAAGATTTAGTTGAGTGATAGAGTGATATTTGGAAACAGGAGTTCTTAGCTTCTACAATTTCTAGTTTGATGGCCTACTTTGTTACAATTCTGACACCTGACAGTGCACAGTCCTGTGTGATGCAGTGTACACTTCCTATAGAGGGGATGAGGTCTGTTAATATGAAGCTCCATAGTATTGTGGTACGATATAGATTCGGGACATGATTAAAAGTACATCGATGATGAATTATATAATAGTTATAACATAATTGGTTTTAAGCGTTTTGCTTGATAACTGGAAACGATAAGCACGTCAAGCGTTAATTAAAGTTATGTCTTATAATGTTTTGAACATATTTTTATACTTTTTCAAAATGTTACATTTAGACCCTTAAGAATGAAAATGGCAAAACATAATCCCTTGAGTTTTACTTATACGAGTTTTGTCCTTTCTAGTAAAAAGATATACAAAGTTAAACCTTATAACTTGAAAAGTGACATAATAGAACCCAATAAGGTATAACTTTGATAACATGACATTTTTTAGTACCTTATAGTTATAAGTTTCCAGAAGTTAGATATATAGCCCCTTGCATGGATAAGGTGTTATAAAACAAGTCCGAATTGTCATGCAAGCTTATTTTAACATTCCAAAAGCATTTGCGAGTTAATAGCTTATTAATATAAGCTAAAATAATTAATATATAACGCAACGAAAGTTTAGAAATAACGAGTCGTATAAGACTAGAAATCATAACCGGGTCGAATTAATAGGTTGTAAAATTGAAAAACCTGTCGGGTTTTAAGTTTTAATTCTTACAAGACTTAATACAGATACTTAATTATAGTGTTAGATAAGCTTCTTAGTGGAAAGATATACAATAGTTAACAAGTTTAGGCTGTATAGATAAACAAAAACCTAAAATTAGTGGTAACATGAGCTCGATTAGGATCAAAAGGTAAAACACATATGTTTTTTTGAGTTCAAAGCTTAAAATACATGAATTAAGCATGAATCATACAACATAATAATGGAATGAAAACAGAATGTGAGCATATAAAACCTAATATTGATCTTATAGATTGAAAATGGGTCGAAATTGGGACTTTTAGCTTCGTACGCCTAGAATAACGACTCCGAGGCTTCAAGGCTTCAATATTTCTCTTGATTATTGTTCTTAGGACCTATTAAGAACTTGCTGCTATTGTGGGGTTTATAGAAAAAGATTGGGGAATGAGTAGAATGAGGGTTAAGTGCCCCCCCCAATAATAATAGTCGAACAAGCCTTGGAGGCCAAGGAGAGGGATGTGGTGTCATATTTCCTGTATCTGAGCTGAGTTGTAAAAATAAAAAAGGATCTATAGGTATGAAGAGAGAGCTAGTGGTGGTAGACAGTGGAATGTGGATGGTGTTTGAGAGTTATTTTTGTATTTTATGGGGGGGTGGGGGATTTATTTGGAGTGGTGGGGGGTGTTTGTAGCCGCGGCGAATTAGGAACCAAGGGAGTGATATGGTTGTTTTCTGGCCAAGGAATGCATCAAGTAGCTTTATAAGTTTTTTTAATTTTATCCCCTTAGAAGAGAAGTAGCATGGTCACCAAGGTGCTTGAGTGCAAGAGTAACTTTCAAAATGGGTCAAAAACAAAGAAAAGGTCGCGGGTTTGGTTAGGATCGAATTATGAGTTTTAAGCTTGCATTTCGTGTACTCTTGTGATATAATGATAGATATATTTTCACAAGACTTGTATTAAGGATTAACAAGAATTGATAGGTGGTTCGGGTTTAAAATGGGTGAAAATGAGTAAACGGGTCGAATGTCTAAATTAGGGCACGAATAGTGGTTGTTCTTTGCTTATTTTCAAGTAAAATATAGATTAATCAAAAGAAAGTTAAGGATACAAGACTATATTAAGGGTTTACACAGATTTGATTATGGTTTGTGTTTAAAATAGGGTAAAAATGATAAACGAGACATGGTTTGAATAGGGTTTGATTAGGGTTTTTCTTGGGGTTAATTCTTGTATATAGATGTTGTTGAAAGATTATGTAATGATGGAATGTGATATATGATTGTATTCATTAATGTTATTACAACTTAATTAGTAATGTTAGGTTAAAATTGAATAAGAACCAAGAAACGGGGTCATGTGTAATTACTATTTAGCTACGGGTTAGGGTTTCTAGTATTCATTTCATGTGAAATCATATGAAAAAGATGAATATGGGGAATAAAAATTTAAGAGTAATATGACTATGCTTAGTAACTTGGTACTTGATAGATGAAATAAGATTCTTAGTGAAAACAGTAGGTACAACGGCTATTTTGGATGTCATGCTCAATGACTTATAGATTGTTCATTTTTAGACTTGTACCTACTTTTTAGAGGGAGTATTATATAACAAATGAGATGTTTAACTATTGTACAAGAGTTAGTAGCTTGTGCATTCACTTTAGATATTTACTTTTCATGAAATTAGGGTTTAGAGGTATACGATAACGGTTTAAAGCCTGTCTTGATATAACGTTCGAATGTACAATATATGAGTAATGTAAAAAAAAAAATCTTTGTAAAAATGATTATTAAAATATTGAACTTGACAGTTATTATATTTTTGCTTGTCATATATGTAGATAGGATTGACATAGGTAGGTTGCGTGAGCTCGTTAACTATGGAAATGTAAACTATGATATGTAATGGAATAGAATGAAACGAAATTTTATTACCGTGAAAAAGTAGTACTTAACATAGTAAGTAGATATTACATTGATGAAATACTAGAAAATTACGGGTTGTTATACACGCAATTATTAAAATTTTCAAATCGATTTGATGACGATCAGCATACTCTTTAGGTCGTGATCGAGCTAACTAATTTCTATTTACAAGGGCAACCTAATCAAACGTACATCTACCAATATGGACCTTCTATATCAAGCACGCCAACTTCATCAAGATTATGCTAAGAATTCTCGAACATCCTATAACTCTGATAATTCACGTTATTCATGAATTATTTATCACATTGGCCAACGCAAAATAATGGCATCACATAAACATTGCCCTTATCGTTATCATACTCTAGTCTCGAAGTCATAAAAAAAATCTATACTATTATATCACATACACTCTTCTCTTATTGATTACTAATATTACAATGTTCTACACTTCCAGTCATATAAATCTCAAAGAAACCCCCTTAATATTTTCATGCCAACTTTTATTGTAAGCAAACTCAATTAAACACAATTACTCGTACCAATGTCCAGTATGATCCAAAACGCACAATCTCAAAATACCTTCTAGAGTCTTAATAGTTCATTCAGTTTGACCATCAGTTTGAGGGTGAAAAACGATACTAAACTTAAGTCTCATTCCTCAAGCATTATGTAAACCTTTTCAATTATAAGTGAAACATGATCACATGATATATACGTTTGCTGTTAGTGAAAGTTAACACTAACATCGTAAGCTCTTAGCATTGGTACCATCTAAACTTGAGCTCAACTACTTTCGCTACCGCTATCGGAGCCTCGTAACTCGAGTAATCTCATGCTGAAAGATCTTGCGCCAACTTGCTAACTGAGTACACTTGTTGAATAGGCAAAAAGTAAGCCGACTTGGTCAATTGATCAACCACAACCCAAATTGCATTATTCTTCTTAAAGGTGCAAGGCAACCCTATTACAAAGTCCATGAAGATTTGATCCCACTTCCAAGTCGTAATATCTAGAGGCTAAAGAAAGACCACTTGCATGTTGATGTTCGATTTTAACTTGTTGACACGTTAAGCACTTTGCCACAAATCTAGCCACATCATGTTTTATACCATTCCACCAGAAATTTTGCTTCAAATCTCTATACATCTTTATAGAACCAAGATGAATACATAAAGGAGAATTGTGTGTCTCAGTCAAAATAGCTTCTTGAAGAGATGAATCACCAGGAACACATAATCTATTATCGTACCATATCACATCATAATCGTCTACTTGAAATTCTACCTGCTTACCCTCTATCAAATTTTCTAACACGGACCATAATTCACCATCTTCCTTTTGAGATTCTTTGGTCCGCACTATAAGGTTAGGTTCAATCTTAAGGCTAGCTATATAAACCTTCTAAGACGGATAAAAAAAAATCACGATCAACTAACACACTTTCATGAGCTTTAATTTTTTTGATAATCCAGGTTGAATTTGAGACATGCCATAATTTCAGAGTTCTTCCTACTAAGTGCGTTAGCTACAACATTAGTCTTGCCCGGATGATACTGAATATTTGTGTCATAATCCTTGAGAAGTTCCAACCAACGCCTTTGCCTCATATTTAACTCTTTTTAAGTAAAAAAATATATATTTAAGGCTTTTGTGATCGGTAAAAAGTATAAGTTTAGCCCATACAAGTAATGCCGCCAACTTAAGAGCAAAAACGACGTGTTATGCTTACTCCAAGGCATGATGTCGGATAATACACTTATAATGTTTTCAGTTTTCCTGATGCATAAGCGATAACGTCCATGTTCCATAAGAACGCATCCAAGACCTTTCTTCGACGCATCACTATAAATTTGGTATCCACCTGTTCCAGAAGGAAGAATAATTACAGGAGAAGAGACTAAACACCTTTTTAGCTCTTCAAATTTCTTCTCTCGTTCTTCATTCTAGACAAACTTCTCTCCTTTCCGCATAAGTTTTGTCAAAGGTAAAGCAAGAAGTGAAAACCCTTCCACAAATCTTCGATAATACCCTGCAAGCCCCAAAAGCTTCTAACTTCGATATTGTCAGTCAGTCCTCGCCAGTTAGATATAGCCTCAACCCTAGCATGGATCCATAGTAAATATCAACGGACTGATTACTATTGTGTCCCAAGAACGCAACTTGTCCTAACCAAAGGCACCCTTGAGATATTGCATAAAACTCATTACTAGACGAAAAAATACAATACGAAGTTTATCTTCATGCCCCTCCCCTTGTATTTGAATACACCAAGATGTCATCAATGACCACTATGACAAATATGTCTAAGTGCTCATGAAAGGCATGATTCATCAAGTCTATAAAAAACATCCGAGCAATTAGTCAATGCCAAATGGCATCACAAGAAATTCATATGCACCATACCAAGTGCGAAAGGCTATTTTAGAAACGTCTTTGTCCTTTACACGTAGCTGGTGATAACCTAACCTCAGGTCAATCTTTGAGAAAAACTTTGCACCCTGAACCTAATGAAACAAAATCGTCAAATTCGCGGTTAGTGATAACTGTTCTAATCGTAATACGATAAAACTCCCCAATAATCAATACACACCCACATGCTACCATCTTTCTTTTTCACAATAAAACAAGCGTGCCCCACGAGATAATACTCAAGTCGAATAAAACCACGTGTTCGAGCGAAGATCTTGAAGTTGATCTTTTAGCTCTTTCAATTCAACTGGCACCATTCTTTACGGAGCTTTAGAAATGGGTTGAGCACCAGAGATCAACTCAATAGTGAATTCAACTTCACGCTCAGGTGGTAGTCCTGGCAGCTCATCAGGAAAACATCAGGAAAATTTCGAACCACTGGATGACTCTCGAGCTATGCCAACCAATGAAAGTGTCTAAATGGATGCTAAGAAACCTTCACAACCATGAGAAAATAACGTTCGAGCTTTAAGAGCATAGATGATTTTAATGAGCTTACCAGGTCGGGAACCATGGTAAATGAATTCAGGATTGTTCAAATCGCCGAAGATAACACGTTTTATATGACAATCAATAGTAGCTCGATGCTAAGTCAACCAATCCATACCAAGAATAATATCAAAGTCACTCATTTCTAAAGGAAGCAAATTGGCAGAACGAATATTATCACCAACACGTAACGGACAACGCCTAAACTCATGACTAATAACCACAATATTTCTCATTGGCGTAGATATAAATAAGGTGTGATCTAATAGTGTAGACGGAACTCAAGACGTTTAGCAATATGTAAGAGGAATCACATAATGCGTTGAACCAATACCAAATAGAACAAACACATAACGATCGTACATATAAGAGCTACCAGAACGGATGAAAGATTTTCCAAAACGGACAAAGAGGCATCTAAACGATTGAAAAACGAATCAACAAAGTCAAATAAGAGATTAAGATCAACATTCGAAAGAGTGCGATGTACTGCCTGAAATGAGTCTACCCCATCCTCACAGGTACAAAACTTAGACTCTACAAGACGAACCTGGCTCAGATACCATAAATTGTAACACCCCATCCAAAAACGTCCAAAGTCACACATATGGCAATCAATAAAACCGCAACGGAAGACTTACTAAATACAAATTGGCAAAATTCCCAAACGAACATTAAATTTGAAATCCCTTAGCTAAACACATTCTAGTAGAGATCCGATATGCTAGTTCCTCAAGATGGTCCAGTATGAGCTCCTAAGCACTCTTCACTCATAAACCCAGCTTCCTTCTTATTACCTGTCACGGAGAAAAGAAATTGTTGGAAACACAAAAAGTGTCGGTCACTTCCAAGTTGTAACAGTCTTAGCTCGTAGTTTATGTAATAGTTAGATTAGTAATCTAGTCCAGTCCAAGACCCATGGGAAGCCCATCATATCCCATGGGCCGGCCTTTAGGACCTATATAAACCCCTCTCCTAGCCTTGGAGAGGGTTGGTTGTTCCATTTTTCCATATTCCATCTTTATACAATTCATCTATTTTTCCATCCAATCTCTCTCTAACATCACAACCCACATCTCACTCTTGTTCTTGGTTTGATCATAAGATTACTAGAATTCTACAATTGGTATCAGAGCCATGGAGTGGTGTGTTTAGTTTTTGTGTTTGATTTGTGTTCAAAAACCTTTACAAAGAGCAAAATAGTGATTCAAATTTTTTGGCTTAAAAACCTTAAAGTTTTCATTTTTATTGTTCCTATAGGGTTAGTAACACTAGTTGTACAAGAATTTTTTGCTAAAAACCATTAAAAATCATGTTTTTTTTAGTTTTGAAAATTTGAGTTTCGTAGTAGTTGGAACCGAACAAGATACTTTGTGTTGGAACCGAACGAGAAGAACCGAAGTAGATAACCGAACTAGCAGAACCGAACGAGCTATTTACTTTGGGAGCCGAACTAGCTATTCTTATTTGGGAACCGAACGAGCTATTTTCTTTGGGAACCGAACTAGATAGGACCGAACCAGTTAGTTTTGTTTGTCAACCGAACTAGTGAAACCAAATTAAATTTAAACTTAACAAACTCATTTCTAAATTATACGGTTCTTTCTTTGACTTGTAAAATCCCGTGAAACAAACACTTGTTTTCCCGGTTTTGTCAAGAATTGTAAAATCCCGTGTAGTTTCATTTCAAGACTCAACAATCACGTAACCAAACACAATTTCTTTCTACCACCGATCGATCAATTTGTAATCTTTTTGATACCACAATGACGACTCTTGCGGATAAGTCACTTCTTTCTGGAGGAGACAACAAACCACCGATGCTTGAAAAACACTTGTATGATTCATGGAAAAGCAGAATGGAACTGTATATGATGAATAGACCACATGGAAGAATGATTCTTGCTTCTGTTGAAAAAGAACCACTTGTTTGGCCTTCAATCACTGAGGATGGAGTAACAAGGCTTAAGGAATATGTTAAACTGGCTCCAGCTGAAGCCATTCAAGCAGATTGTGACATCAAAGCACTAAACATCATTCTTCAAGGCCTACCAACTGAAATCTATGCTCTTGTGAGTCAACATCGTGTGGCAAAAGATCTTTGAGAGAAGATTAAACTGCTAATGCAAGGAACGTCATTAACAAAACAAGAACGTGAGTGCAAGCTGTATGATGAATTTGATAAGTTCACTTACAAGAAAGGAGAGACGCTACATGAGTACTACTTGAGGTTCACTCTGTTACTCAATGATATGAACATCTATGTGAGTCCCTAAATGAATAGATCTTTGTAGCCTATGAAGGATGATAGCCAAACTGTATAAATACAATTGACTATGTAGAAACACTGATTATGAATACTATATGTTGATGCGGAATCTCAACACAAGTACTAAGAAAAACAATGTATAACTAAATAACAACTTCTATTAATCTGCTTTGAACTATTACAGATTACTAACTATTTCTCTTTCTTTAGTTGCATCTCACCAATTACCTCCGTCAACTTATCAATATCATCTACACACTCTCCTGAACTCTCAACTTCAACATCATGTTTCACCATATCCATCTTCACAGTTTGTAACACCTTATCAGACTCAACAATTCACAACCAGTCAATCAACACCTCTTTCAATCACTTATCCATCAAATGAGTACCAATCCTCAGTTCACCACAACGTTTATTCTCCACAATCATCCATCCCACAATTGGAATATGCTCCCACAACTTACCAACATCAACAATCTGAATTTTCCCAACCAGACTCCAGTCTAATTGTTCCAGTGTTCCAGAAAGGGGATGATCTAATTAATGCAATCAATCACATGATGTCATTCTTAACTGCTGTTGTCACATCCCGGTATCCTACTACCAACAATCAGCTAAGGACTTCGTCAAACCCTCGTCAACAAGCTACCATCTATGATGGAAAAGTAACTGTGCAACCTGTTCAGGGGAGACAAACTACTTATGCTGCTGGAACAACGAGAAAATACACTCCTGGAGCAAGTGGAAGCAACACAGGGAAACAACGGACTGTCATCTGTTACAACTGCAAAGGGGAGGGTCATATTTCCAAGCAGTGTACTATGCCCAAGAGAAAAAGGGATGAAACGTGGTTCAATGATAAAGTGTTGCTGGTTCAAGCTCAAGCAAGTGGTCAAGTTTTAACAGAGGAAGAAATAACATTTTTGGCAGATCCAGGACTTCCTGACACTCAAACCTCTCAGACTGTCATTACCCATAATGCTGCTTATCAAGCCGATGATCTGGATGCCTATGACTCTGATTGTGATGAACTTAACTCAGCCAAGATTGCTCTCATGGCGAATCTTTCTAGGAATGGCTCAGATGCACTCATTGAGGTACACAATCCGGATAATCTGGCCTATGATTTAATCAATCAAAGTGAGCAGATAATGATGTCTTCTGAACAGTCTAATGATGTGAATCAGACAGAAACTGAAATAACCAGTGATAGCAATATCATTCCTTATTCTCAGTATCTGAGTGAAACACAACAGGAAACTGTCCAGAATTCTAACTCTTCTGCTCAACAAGATGTCCTGATATTATCTATGTTTGAACAATTAAATACCCAAGTGATGAACTGCACCAATGTTAATCTGGAATATAAAAGTGCCAATAAAGCTTTGACTACCGAGCTTGACAGATATAAAGAAGAGGTTAAAGATTTGAAAGAAATGCAAAATGTTGAGAACAGTTTTTCAGGATCAAATGAACAGTATGCCGAGATTGAACGTCTTAAGCAAACTCTTTCTGAACAAGTGCAAGAAAAGGATTCTTTAATGAAAACAGTTTCTGATCTCAAAAATGATTTAAAAATGGAAGAAAACAGAAATATTGATAGAGAAATTGCTTTAGAAAAGAAAATTAAGCAACTTGATAATATCATTTTCAAAAGAGGTCAATCTGCGCAAACTGTTCATATGATGACTAAATCCAAAATTTGTTATGATCATTCCACGAAACAAGCAATCGGTTTTGAAAAACCTTTCTATCTAAAGAAAGTTCGGGAGTCAAAGCCAAAATTGTATAACGGAATGTCAATCTTAAAATGGATACTGTTGTGATTCCCGATTCTGATGAAACATTAATGCTTTGTGAAGAGAGTCGTTCAAAAATGCTTTTGAAAGAACAAGATCCATTGGTTGTAAAACATAGAGTGAACACGAAACCCATTAATTATGCTATTCTTAATAACGATTACAACAAACGATTTGTTCGACAATCTGATTTATATAGTGAATATAACACCCTGTGTTTTCAAGTCTTTGGCGACGTCGATAAATATGCTATTTATTTTTAGTGTTGTACGCGTTTGCTTGTAATTTCATGAATTAAGTTTAAATCGCGTAGGCTAAAAATTAGCGTTCAATGTAAACGGGCATCAAACAATTAAATGTTTACATCAAGCAAGAGTTATATAATTATTTTGAGGATAATTATTAACTTTATTCATTTTATTTTTATCGGATACGTAAAGTGTATACGTTTCGCGATAAATTGTCGTTAGGCAATCCCGGACACAAAACCTTTCCTACGCTTCAACAAATTACCCACTTTTTATACCCAATACAACTAAAGTACATAAATATGATCATTTGTTTTGTTTTTTTTGTTTTATTATTAACTTACTTTGCCGAAAATAATGCACACATGTACCAATATAAAACTTGAGAAAAAAATGAGATAAACTTTCAACTTGGTCCAACTTTCATATTTCATGCCATACCTCTTTAATGGCACACCTATACCCCCCCATCCCTAACCATCCTTGGGGACCATACCTGACTGAAGAACCATCACTTACACCTTAACTTTGACTCCTAGACATAACCATTGCACCATACTTGCAAACTATACATACAGGAGGTTATAATACTTACTTGTTTACAACACTACAAAAGCAAAAACACTCTCTTTTGCTCATACTAATGCTCAACGGCAAGAGCAAGGGCCACAACACAAATCCATAGCAATTTTATATAACCCTACACATCTATACACATCTATCCTAAACATTCTTCAGGTGTTTCATCCATTGAAATCACCATTTGCAAGTATTATTATGAAAAGGAAGCTAGGTTTTTGTTAAGAAAATTAGGGTATTCTTAAGTGCAAGCTATGGTTTAAGGCTAAACACGGGTTTAGCATTTGTTTTCTCATCATCATGCATACCTCATAAGGTCTATATTAAAACCTTTATGCTTTCATGTTAAGTTTTATATATATGATATGATGCTTATATAGTGAAATCACCATTATGAATACTTTTGAACATGAAAAATATACATTTTCTTGTGAATATTGATTTTGTATCATTTCCTCACATATTAAGATGATGGGTAATATCATGAAATAAAGGATATATAAGTCTTGTAATATTGTTGTTGATGTTTTGATCCAATCTTGGTTTAAGTATCAAAAAGTTCATATGTAAACTTGTAATTAAAAAGTTAAGTAAGAAAGTTATGATTTCATGAAAGATAATAACTTGTGATCTTAATGATACTTGAACAAAATGACTTTGATGATATGGACATAAATTATACCATGATGATATATGAAATATAAAAAGTATAACACTTTAGTGAAAAAGAAATAAAGTGGTAAAATATAAAAAACCAAAGCCAAAATTGAACTTTAAGAATGTCAGCAAACATTCTGATCCCAAAGTGCTATAAAAATATAATTATTTTATAAATTTATAGAGATAATACATTTCACGACGATTCCGAAAAAGTAAGAAAACTTGTAAAAACGGATTAATAACGAAAAGTTACGTTTAAAAATGAGTTATACGTTAATAAAACAAGTCCGTAAGTAAATTTTATATAAAGAACATTTTTTAATAAAAATTATTAAACCAAGCAATGATGATATTTTTAACAATAATAACATATTTTTAGGATTCCAAAATGATAAGAACGTAATTTTTCAATTAATAACGATTAGTTTTATGAATTTCCGCGAGTTTACCGACAATTAATACTTTTATAAAACTATTTTTATAAAATTTACTAATCATGACAGAAAGTTAATATTTTATAACCTCATAAATTATAGAACTTTCAAAAACGAGAACGTCCTCGAAAGAATCGTTAAAAACGGAGCTATAACGAATAAAATACGACATTTACGGGTTTTACGACAACAAAAACGATTTAAATAAAAGTCATATCTGTTTGTGGAACAGTAAACGTAGCTGTTCCACCAGAGGTTTCCCACAAAATACTGGAAATGTCAAATTATGATAACTCGTCTTAATAACGAAAAGATGGACAATAAAGCAACGGCGAGAATCGGTTTAAAAAAACGCAAAAGTTACGCCATTTTTACTAAACGTAACTATAAACGTTTTTCAACTTATTAAACACAATTTTTCCAAAACATTATTTTAGTTGGTGATTGAGCTACATAGAATATTTAGAGGTTATCAAAGTACAATAGGTTAACAAAGGGAGTTTCATATGAGGCCTCTTCGATGGTGTTTCACGAGTTGTTGGATTTACGATTAAAAAATTTGTCCTAACCCTCGAAAAACGTCATGTCATGACCTCTATAATTATGATAAGCCCGAACGATAGTACGATAAAAACAACTATAAGAATTATAATTCAAGTTACTTCGGTAACTTATTCGACCTATGATAATTTAAGGTTGCATTCCGATCTTTTACGTGACGCATTAATCTGCTATATTTGGATATCATGAACTCAAGGTGAGTTCATAGCCCACACTTTTACAAGTTTTACTGATTACTAATATTTGGGTGGAAACATGCTTTGATTTTACAAATTGGACGCAAGTAAATTGATTACAATGAATGCCTAAGTACCGATAACCCAATTAAGCCCATTATCATGAACTGTCAATTGCATAGATGTAGTTGGGAATTACATTATGTGAGCGCGAATGTTATTTAATAGATCTATTCGGGAAACGACCTCCCCATTCGGGTGACTTGCTATCACCGAGATCGAACGTTATAGCATGTGTCGAATTTGGGATTTTTCTAGGTTAAAAACATCATCTGCGCAGAAATTGCAATATATATGTTTAATTGCAAGAAAAGATCGTCGAGCTTCCATGTCATGACCTTAGTGTAATGAAGATCTATTTTGTGAGATCTGCATGTGTTGCATTATCACTAAAAAGTCTGCGTCCCTACACATTATGATTTCTATCAAACCTTGATTCACCACATTATTGTTGACGTTTTATAAGCCAATGTTTTCAGGAGATCAATAGGCAGGGGATGCCACTGGAATCATCGGTTACATTTGGGATTGCACCTAAAAGATTTAGGTGCATCATATTTTGGTAAATGTATTTAGACGAACTTTTTAATACTCACAATGAACAAGTAAAGCTATATGCTTTGTACAATTTGTCAATTAAATTCCAATGTAAATCCATTTTAAACGACTTTTTGTGTCGTTCTTATACATCTTGTGCTATTGGTCTTGAAGTAACACGCCCCGGTAATCCCTTATTCTTGTGACCAATTTGGGTGTTTCAGATGTGTATCAAGAGCCAGAGGTTATAGAGAACAGGATCAAATGTATTTTAGTCTGGACTATAACCATTTTCAAACAAACGAATACATACAACGGGGTTGTACACCGACATACATATGTCATACATTCATGCATTCACAATTTGATTGCATTAGTGGGACAAGGAATCATTCTAATTGATATAGCTTGTTAATCATAATAGTACTAATATTACTATGAATGGTAATATAATATATATACAAAAATGAGTTTTCATTCTTTCGCAACAACACTAACAATTATTTAAAAACAGGGCTATTTATAATAAATAGGGAAATATTACTTAAAAACAAGGTTGTACGATAATCTCGTCAGGTCCCTAATAGGTCCTAAGCGCTACCTAAACATTAAGCTATCGAATATGATACCTTACCATCATTCATTTATGCCATAAGTGCATACTCGTATCTACCATACCAGCCTTATATAATATATTTATATAAGTTAAGTTTTGCTCGCTGCAAGCGGTTATGTTTTCATTATAGACGATTTCCTACACGTCTGTTTATATTAATTCCGAGCCATGGAGATTCCATTGAGCTTCTGATGAGGAGCTAGAGGAACTAATGAAGGATCAGCCTCTATCTGCTGATGCCTCACCTACAGCCTTATCACCAGGCTACATTGCTGACTCTAATCCGGAAGAGGATAAGGAGGACCCTGAGGAGGATCCTGCTGACCATCCTGCCGACGGATGAGACAATTATGATAATGAGCCATCTGATGATGACAACGATGATGATGATGTTGAGAAGGATGAGGAGGACGAGGAGGAGGAGGAGCACCTAGCTCCGGCCGACCCTTCTACTGTACCTACAGATGATCCTGTCCCCTCAAGCTGAGAATACAGAGGCATTTGAGACTGATGAGTCTACTTCTACATCACCCACCTCTCCACACCATATCATCTTGTCTTTTGAGACCAAATCCCGTACAGTACGGATGTTTATTTAACACCATACTCCACGATCACCATCTGCTAAGGCAGGCATTACCGAGATGTTGCTACACTACCTTCATCATCACCACCACCAGAGAATGTGGAGTCACTTAAAGATAACATAAGAGTCTAGCATCTAGAATCTTGAGAGGCACCCTGGCCATAGACAAATAGATTTGTCAGTGTAGCTCATTTTGTATTCCACTAAACTTGAGTAATACTCGGTTGGTAGTGTTAATAAAAAGCTTGTACTCTTTTACTCATGTAAAATGATGTATTAAGTATTAACTTACGCTGTTGGTTATGATCATGCTACTGGACGATGGGGATTTATTTATGCTATGGTTGCTGTTATCTTATATCTATGCATAACGTGGTCTCACCTTACCTACTTGTTGGGATCACGGAGTGTCATGATTTTCCCTTGAATGAAACTTCATATACATTTTGTTCCCTGTGACTTTCAGGAAACAATGACAACTGTTGATCAAGGGATGAGTGTTGAGGAAATTGAGCGGGTTATAGCCGAGCGAGTGGCTAATGCTATCGAGGCTATTGCCATTTATGAGACGAAAACCAACATGGCCCGTAAGTCAATAAGCCAGACCGAACAACAAGAATGCAAGGTAGCAGAGAATGCTAACAACAAGAGAAAGTGGGAAGGTAACCACAATGGGCAATGTACTGTAAAGTTCGGGAATTGCAAGAAGGTTGACCACATGACCCAGGATTGTAGGAATCCTGCTGCTGCTAGGAATCAACGAACTCACGCCTGTTATGAGTGTGGAAGTCTGAGACACTTCAAGAGTGAGTGTCCAATAGTGAAGTTCCAGAAACGTGTGGATAAAAAGATCAGCACTCTTGCTGAACGCCAGACTGAGAACAAGAGGAAGTTTGAAAACACTTCCCGAAATAGTCAGAATCAACAACAACAACAAATCAAGAGGCAAAACACCGGCAGGGCATACACTGCTGGATCGGGTGATAAGAAACCATATGGGGGATCTAGACCCCTGTGCTCAAAGTGCAATTACCACCATGACGGTCTGTGTGCTCCAAAGTGCTATAAATGCAACAAATATGGTCACATCGCCCGTGACTGTAGGGGTACGGGAAATGCCAATGTTGTTAACAACCAAAGGGTCACTGTGGCAAGTCAAAAGGCTATTTGCTATGAATGTGGGAATCAAGGGCACTACAAGAGGGATTGCCCAGAGCGAAAGAACCAAAGGCATAAAAACCAAATTGGAGGTACTGGAGCACATGGAGTGGTGCATATCTTAAGGGGACGAGATCCTGATCAAGACCCTAACAACAAGAAGGATGAGATCGAAGCTTAAAAGATAAAGTTGACTCGCCTTGCCTAGCAAACCCTGTTGAAACTATCTTAGAATTTATCTCCTTAGGAGTTCTCGTTGTATTTCCCTTAAATTTCAGTTGTACGAATGATTTCAAATTATCTATCCAATTATCGTATTAGGAGAATTTCGTTAATATTAACTTAGGTTCTTTATTTACTCTTACAAACTACTCTCTCGAATATCATAAAATTTTAACGCTATTTTGACGAAAATGAGCAATGCATCGTTAGTCCTCAATTATACAAGGGCCGGTCAATTGTATAATTCAGGAAGGTACCATGCCGTGCTGAGAGTAGTCACTCTAAAAACCTCTTGTTAAGAAAACAATTTTCTACTTATATCATGTTTTGTGTGCGTATTCATAGAATGTGTTTACTTTTGGAAATCGAATTAGTAACCATATCAACTAAGCGGACCTTCACTCCGTCTTACTATAAAGTTGGCATCATCTTATACCAAATCCTAAGCCGAGAAGCCAAGACACATTACTAGTCGCCCTAAGACAATTTCGCTATCGAATTTGCTTGCCATTAGAGAATTTACTAAATCACCCATTCAAAATCAACTTAATACCCGTAGAACTTGGTAGTTTCGGTGCTATAATCGGTATGGATTGGTTGTCGAAGTACCAAGCGGTCATTGTGTGCCGAGAAGATTGTTCGCATCCCCTGGGGAAATGAAACCTTAATCATACAAGGTGATAGAAGTAACCCGGGAAATGCGACACGATTAAATATCATTTCGTGCACGAAAACGCAGAAGTACATGCAAAAAGGATTTCCTATCTTTTTGGCACATGTCACTGCAAAAGGTTAAGGGACAAAGTCGGAGAAGAAGCGACTTAAGGGCGTACCAATAGTTCGAGACTTTCCCGAAGTATTTCCTGAGGACTTGCCGGGTCTTCCTCTGACTCGACAAGTGGAGTTTCAAATTGATTTGGTACCGGGTGCTGCACCTGTAGCACGGGCACCTTATCGATTGGCGCCTTCCGAGATGAAAGAGTTATCTGAGCAACTGAAAGAACTGTCCGATAAAGGCTTTATAAGACCCAGTTCCTCACCCTGGGGAGCTCCGGTCTTGTTTGTCAAGAAGAAGGACGGATCATCCGGATGTGCATTGATTACCGGGAATTGAATAAACTAACGGTGAAGAACCGTTATCCGCTCCCAAGAATTGATGATTTATTTGATCAGCTTCAAGGGTCGAGTGTCTACTCAAAAATCGACCTAAGGTCAGGTTATCACCAACTGAGGGTTCGAGAAGAATACATTCCGAAGACTGCCTTCAGAACTCGATATGGACATTATGAATTCCGAGTTATGCCATTTGGTTTGACCAACGCACCTGCTGTGTTTATGGACCTCATGAACCGAGTGTGCAAACCATATCTGGACAAATAAAATACCCGAATGGAAGTGGGACAACATCACCATGGATTTTGTCGCAAAGCTTCCTAAGACGTCTCAAGGCTACGACACCATTTGGGTGATTGTTGACCGACTCACTAAGTCTGCGATCTTCACACCGATGAGAGAGACCGATCCTTTGGATAAACTTGCAAGGTTGTACCTAAAGGAGGTGGTCACGAGCCATGGGATACCCGTCTCAATCATTTGTGATCGTGACCCGAGATTCGCATCCAATTTCTGGAGGTCACTTCAGAATGCTTTGGGTACTAATTTGGATATGAGTAAACAGACGGGCAAAGCGAGAGGACCATTCAAACTCTCGAGGATATGCTGCGTGCTTGTGCAATCGACTTTGGAAAATATTGGGTTAACCATTTGCCATTAGTCGAGTTTTCATACAACAATAGCTATCACGCAAGCATCAAGGCCGCACCATTCGAAGCACTTTATGGTCGAAAGTGTCGTTCACCTGTTTGTTGGACTGAAGTTGGAGAAGCTCAAATACTTGGTCCAGAACTGATTCAAGAGACCACTAAGAAAATCATCCAGATCAAACAAAGCATGCAAGCCACTCATGATCGACAGAAGAGTTACGCCGATCTGAAACGTAAACCAATGTAATTCCAAGTCAGGGGTCGTACGTTTTGGCAAACGGGGGAAGTTAAACCCCAGATATGTTGGACCTTTAGCCGTTCCGTTCCGTTGAGTAGAGTTCATAATACATTTCATGTATCTAATCTGAAAAAGTGTCATGCCGACGAACCATTAGCCGTTCCGTTGGATGGACTTCATCTTGATGACAAGCTTCATTTTGTTGAGGAACCATTAGAAATAGTGGGCCGTGAAGTTAAACGGTTGAAGCGAAGTCGGATCCCATTAGTCAAGGTTCGATGGAACTCCAAGAGAGGTCCTGAGTTCACGTGGGAACGTGAAGACCAATTCAAGAAGAAATATCCACACCTCTTCACCAAGACCACACCGTCGTCAAGTGCTGCATCGTGAGCCTTGAGGACAAGGCTCGTTTAACGGGGGAAGTCTATAACACCCTGTGTTTTCAAGTCATTGACGACGTCGATAAATCCACAATGTACCTTTTGTATTGTACGCGTTTGCTTGTAATTTCATGTATTAAGTAAAAATCGCGTAAGCTAAAAATTAGCATTCAATGTAAACGGGCATCAAACAATTAAGCGTTTACATCAATCAAGTATTAAATAATTATTTTGAGAATAATTATGATCTTTGTTCATTTTATTTTTATCGGATACGTAAAGTGTATACGTTTCGCGATAAAGTACGTTTAAGCATACCCGGAACCACAAAAATATTTCTACGCTTCAACAAATAACCACGATTTTACCCAACACTCAAAGTTTTATTAAATTTACCCAAGATAATATTATCTTACACTTTGTACATAAGAAAAATAATACAAGTCATGTATATGTACAAAATAACCATGTATACTTTAACTTACTACATGTAACTTACATAAAATGCAAGTAAACATTAGATATTTATCAAAGGCTTCTAGAAACCCTCTTCCCCCCCCCTCTATCCCTACACCATACCATGTCCCCTTGGACTAGTCAATGGTCTTTGGTCTTGTTTTCCTTACTTTGACTAGTTCCTTATATATATAACATGCAATATCATAAACCCTTTACACTTAACAATTCATTTTCTTCCTCTTTTTCTCTCCTAAGGGTCACGGCTCACTAAGCCAAACTCAAACAATCCATACAAAATTTTTATAACCTATTTACATACACTCTCAATGATCATATCTAAGAAACCTCAAAGTATTTTGAAGCCTTGGATTATAAATTACAAGTATTATGAAGCAAGAAATCAAGATTAGGGTTTTATTTGGAAACAAGGGTTTTCTTAAGTGCAAGCTTGGGTTTTAAGGCTAAACACGGGTTTAGCATTTGTTTCTCATCATCATCATACATCATAAGGGTCTATTTCAAAACCTATATGCTTTTAGTTATGAGTTTTTAAGTTTAGTAGATGTACTATTTAGTGAAATCACCATTATGATGACTTTTGAACATGAAAAATAAATTTCTTGTGATATGATGTTGACACTTTCTTACATATTATGAGTTGGTAATATTCATAAAATAATGAATATATAAGTCTTGTACAATCTCCGTTTAAGCATAAAAAGTTCATATACAAACTTGTAATTAAAACAGTTCATTTAGAAAGTTTATGATTTCATGTAAAGTTAAACAACTTGTGATTTTGATGATATTGGACAAATATGAACTTATGGACATTATTAAATTATAACTACCATAAGATATATATAATGTATAAAAGACTTGTGTGGTAAATTGTGAGGTTTAAAAGTATATAAAACATATTATAATATAACTTATATAAAAGATCATTTGAGACAGTAGTTTTCGATTTCAAACAGGGTATTTTTATGTTTTTTATAAAAATAATACAAAATCACGAACGATTCCGAAAAGTAAGAAACTTAGTTAAACGGATTAGTATAACGAAAAAAGTTACGTTAAAAACGAAGTTTATACGTTAATTAAACGGAGTTTATAAAATGACTTTATAAAACTTATATCAACAGCTAGTTTTGATATTTTTTTTAATAAATAATACATAATTATAGTAGGATTCCAAAATATAAGAATCGTAATTATTCAATAATAAAGAATGATGTTTATGAATTTCGCGAGTTTTACGACAAATAAAACTTTTAAAAAACTATTTTTATAAGAGAAGGGAAGAAGGTATGGAGGGGGAAAAGTTACTATTCATGACAGAAAGTTATATTATTTTGTAATACCTCATAAAAATTATAGAACTTTTAAAAACTAGAAACAGTCTCGAAAAGAATCATGTAAAAACGGAGCTATAACGAATAAAATACGACATTTACGGGTTTTAAAGACGACGACGAATACGATATTTAATATAAAAAGTCACGGTCTGTTGCGCAACAGTAAAAGTTACTGTTTCACCAGAGGTTCCAAAATATCGAAAATGTCAAGTTATGATAACTCTTCCTAATACGAAAAGATGGGCCTAAGAAAGCGAGAAATCGGCGCTTAAAACGCAAAATTATGGCTAGAGTTACTAAAACGTAAATATAAAACGTTTAACTTATTAAACACGATCTTTACCAAAACCATTAGTTGTGATTGAAGCTATATATAGAATATTATGTGGGTTATCAAAGTACTATATTACTAGGCGAGTTTCATAAATGAGCACTTCGGATGACGTTTCGACGAGTTGTGTGGATTTACTATTTAAATTGTCCCTAACATCCTCGAACGTCATGTCATGACCTCTTAAATTATGATAGCCCCGACACGATAGTACATGTAGACAACATAAGAATTATATTCAAGTACTCGGTACTTATTCGACCTAATGAAAATTTAGGGTTGCATCCGATCTTTTTACGTGACGTTTTATTTATCTGCTATATTCGGATTATCTAACTCAAGGTGAGTTCATAGCCCCACATTTTTTACGATTTCAATGATTTATATTTATAGGGTGGAAACATAGCATTGTTTTATAAATTGAGCAAGTTAATGTTACATGTTGCCCTAAGTAGCGATATACCCAAGTTGAGCCCTTTATCATGAACTGTCAATTACATAGTTGTAGTTGGGAATTACATTATGTGAGCGCGAATGTTATTTAAATAGAACTATTCGGTAACGACCAACCAGCCCGTTTCGGGTGACATAGCTATCACCAGAGAACGAACTCTATAGCATGTCGAATTTGGGTGTTTCGGGTTGAACATCTTAATCGGGGCAGAAATTGCAATATATAGTTTTACATGCAAGAAAGATTTGTCGCAGCTTCAATTATCATGAGCTTCGTGTAAAAGTAATCTATATTATGTGAGATCGCATGTGTTGCATTATCACTAAAAAGTCCTTGCGTTCACTGCATATAATTATTTATCAAACCTATGAATTCACCAACATTTTTGTTGACGTTTTTAAGCAATGATTGCCAGGAAGATTCAATAGCATAGGGAATGCCAGGATGGCACTGGTTATATTTTGGATTGCACAGCTTAAAGATTTAGGTGCATCATAATTGGCGAAATGTATTGTCAACTTTTTTAATATTCAAACAATGAACAAGTAAAGCTATAGCTTTTGTATTAAGTCTGTCAATTCAATCCAATAGTATCATTTTAACGACTTTTGTGTCGATCTTATATATCTTGTGCTATTGATCTTGAAGTTAGACACACCCTGACCCATTAATTCCGCGCGAAACCCCAATTTGGGGGGTTCCAGTAATGCTAAAGTCATCACAAACTGTCAAAAAATACCTAAAAACTTATCTATGCTTTTAATTCCTATAAGGACCCTCGTAACATTAACTGTTAAACGGATGGTAGTTATAATCCCCTCAAAGGAAATGGAATCTATTGGTCTGCATAGTATTATGCATAGTAACCCACAAGGACTAGAAGATTTCAACAAACCTTAAATAATCAATTTTATTTTTCAAGACACTTAAAACTTGATCAGTTGGATGACCTAATCTGTTATGCCAAATACACTTAAAATCAACACAAGTTTTGACATTCTTATTAGACAATCTCTTACCCTGGTCAAGAAAGTACAGACCACCACTTTTACTACGAGTCCTCATGAGGGACTTTTGAGCAGAGTCCTGAATCAAACATTTAATATCATTAAAGGTCACCACAATTTTATTCATTTTAGAAAGTTTATAAACAGGTAACAGATTGACATGATAACCAGGAACAACCAACGCATCATGAATTATATAGTAATATTTTTAGTAAGTTAAAACGACCAACTTGATTAAGTTTAGCTAGAGTTTCATTAGTTAGAGATACAATAATATTTAGGTGAGAAACATCAATGATATCAAACAAAAATAATGCATTGTAAGTCATGTGTTGGTTGGCCTCAAAATCTATAATACATCCAACATAAGTACTATATGTACTTATATCAAAATTAAAATTAAAAAATCTACAAGAAAAGAAACTAATCACATGATTAGACCTAACAAGCATACTTGCAGCATTGTCTTTAATACACAGAAGAAAAATTTCTTAACAAAGACATAAGTTTCTGATATTGATGACTGGTTAAGGTATGAGTAGTACCTGAACCAGCATTACTGTTTTTGACACCAACAAACACATTACTAGTAGTATTAGTGTTATTAACAAACACATTCTTATTATTTTTGTCAAAACCTAAAGGACACCATCAACTCAAAACACTTACCAATAATATGACCAATCATATTACAATGTTTACAAACAAGATTAGGAATAGGTCTTCTATTAAACCTCATATTTTAATTATTCCTATTAAGAGACCAATCATTGTTGGTCTTAGCAACAAATGCATAAGAACTAGACTTACTATCAGAAGTATGCACATTAGAATTCCCATGTGACTCATCTCTAAACAAAATAGCAAAATCATACTTAACATCAGGTAAAGGATATGTGACTAAAATACTACTTCTGACACTACTAACCACATCAATAAAGTCCCATAAAGAACCACATTAGTATAATAAGTTAATCATATTTTTAGATTTTATGTAGTGTGACAAGTACACTTAGGCAGATCGACCAAAGAGTCATATTGTCTCTATTAAGATTTAAACTTATGATAGTATTCACCAAGAGGCATACTAGATTAAATAAATTTGACCTAAATACAAATCCAGAGTCACACACCCAAGAATCCAAGATAAAATAATAGAATTACATATGTCCATTATTCCTGCTTAACCAGCATACATCAATAGCCTTTACACATTTTTACCAAAATAAAATCAAGTTTGTTTTAGTGTTGTAAAACCACCCACCCCGCAAGCATAATTTGCATAGAGTAGACTTTATAATTCTCAGCACCCTCTAGTTTAAAAGAAATGAGAGGAGTATCTCTTGAGTCATTTGAATGTAAAAACTAAGGATCGTAATCTCTAAGCTTTACTTCACTAGAACTTGAATCATAAGCCTTATCCTTTTTTAATTTATCAGAATTATTACCCTTCACCATTTTTCAAAACATCTAGATGAAAGTAAACCAGACAATAGCTACCAAGTCTATACCAAAGCAGGGTTCCTTGCTTCTATAAAAAAAAATTCCTAGAGAAAAGGGAACATATTAAACTTTCCTTGCTTCTTATAGAGTAGGTCAATAGTAGTCTAGACAAAGGGCAACTATCTAGGTAACTAAACTTTTTTAACAAAGGTCTACTAATCACCAACTCAACAATCATAAAAAATCCACCAATCATTCTCCATGACTACAACAAATAACCTAAACCTATCATCTAACAATCTAAATAGAAAAGAAAAACAAGAAAATAAGAAAGAGCTTGAGAGGTGTTACAGTGCACGCAAAGCACTCCAATATTTAACAAGATCAAGAAGATCTTTTGAACCAACCATAACACACACCGTAAGATAACCTGAAACAAACACAAATAGTTAGTAAAGAACTTTAAGACAAAGAAAGAACAGATCACAAAAACAACAGAAACCCTAATTTTGATAAAATTAGGGTATGTTTTTAAAAAGAAACAAGTCTAATAAATAAAATTAGACAATAGATATGTATATAGATCAAACAAAACAACCTCAATTAGAGTTTGATAAGGAAACCCAATTAAACTTAACCAAAAATAAAGACCATAATAACACTGCCACATAGCAAATCTTTCACCCAAAACACGATTAGACTATCAAGAAACACGATTTCTCTCTCAATTATGAAAACCCCCAAAAATTACGAAACCCTAATTTTTGGAAAAATAAAATTACCACTACAAACAACAAGATCCGCCAAAGATCCACATAAGATCTACAACTAACACATTTTAGGAACCCTGAAACCACGTATAAAACCTCAACATGAAGAAACCCTGAAATTAGGAAAACCACTACAACAACAAGATCCACATAACTACACGATCTAACACATGTTGAACCCTAAACCACTATAAAACCTCAAACATGAAGAAACCCTAAATTTAGGAAAAGGTTTTCAGTACAGAGCTATCCATTGCCCTGATGGCATGTAAACTTTTAACAAAAACAACCTAAGAACACCAAATAATGACTTTGAACACAACCAACCCCCTTCATTTAAAATCACAACATTGCAAAGTTAATGTGACAGTTTTAACCTAAACTCAAGATAATAATTACAATTGGACACATTTATGTATTTCCAAGGAGGTTTAAAAATATGGTTCAATAATGTTAATGTGACAAATTTACACACTTTGTCTTTTTTTTTTCTAGCATTCGACTGAAACAACTTCATACACCATTTATAACGTTAAATCACACGAGCATAAACTTTTCGTTTATAAAACATGCATTTTAATAATTTAAAATGGCACAGGGCCTCTAAAAACCAATGGACGGCCTGTGTATTTCGATTAAAATATTGAAAAATGGCTTTTTTAAATGAAGATAGTCAAATAACTTAATCCAAAACGTATTTCAACACATCCTCATAGTAATGCAGAAAGTATTTTTTTATTGGCTTACAACTATACAAGTAGAAATATGTGATTTGTAAATACATTTTAGATATCACTGAAGTTATTTGTCACTTCTGATGTGCCAAAAAAAGTTACTGACACAACCCTTGTTACAAACCAATAACATAACCCAAAATAAAATTAATAAAAGTTGTATCATCATAAACAATAAAAAATAAATGTTAACCCTAAGTTCCCTTTTATTATTCTTTAAAAAGAGAGCTTTCCTTGTCTGTAAAAAACTTCACAGCGTTTGCTTTCTGTAAATAAATTACCTTTAAACAACACCTTCCACCCCTTCTGACATTTTCAACCCTGCTACTGCTTATTTTCTGCTCCTTCTGATTACACACACTTCACACTTTTCACACACTGCTTATTTACATCTACATTACAGTATTTTTGATATCTATACTATATATGTACAGTAATATTGTAAACCATACTTTTATATATGTGACATAACATATGTGTCTGTACAAAGGACACAACTAGTTGACAACCCACAAACATAAACATTAACACAATCTCTCTCTCTACTTATATACCACTACTTTCTCTCTCTAAAAAAACATTTCTCTCACTAGATAAGATATTTTATTTTTGGTAAGTTATGTTATTAGCTTGGTATGGAGGTTGATGAATATCAAACACAAGTTTCTAAATTCCAAAGGGTTTCATCTTTAGGTAGTACTACTACTAGTGATAATAATAATAATAGTATAAAAATTGCGACTACTCATCATGGTGGTGGTGTTAATGGTCATGAGTCTAATGAAATGGATTTAGTAGGGAGTGGGGGCGTGGCGCGCCTTTGCGGGTGGCCTGCATCACGGATTGTGAGGGTTTCGCGGGCCTCCGGGGGTAAGGATAGGCATAGTAAGGTTTTGACATCAAAAGGGTTGAGAGATAGGCGTGTCAGGTTGTCGGTTAGTACTGCGATACAGTTTTATGATTTGCAAGATCGGTTAGGGTATGATCAACCTAGTAAAGCTGTTGAGTGGCTGTTAAAAGCCGCGGCTAGCTCGATTGACGAGCTGCCGTCGCTTGATCCAGCTTTTGTAGGAGGTGGAGTTGGTTCTGATGTTCTCCGTTGCCACCTGATGCCAACGGAGGACAAAGTTGGTATTAGTACTACTAGTACTACTCAGGCGGGTTCGGCTAAAAATAAGTCCAAGTCGCCTGAGTGTAGTAGTACTAGTGAAACAAGTAAGGGTTCGGGGCTTTCGTTGTCTAGATCTGAGAATAGGATTAAAGCTAGGGAAAGGGCACGAGTTATGGCTTCGAAAAAGGAAAATGTTTTGAATCAGGTTAATAATTTGTCCGAGAATAATAACTCGTCTTTTACGGACCTATTGACTGGTGGAGGTCTTAATGTTAATGTAAATGTTAATGTTAATGCCAACAATATTACAACTGTGAATAGGCCTGAATCGCGAATCCATTGGACTACAAGTACTCCAATGGATTACTTATTCACTCGCCCTTCACAGCAACTTTCATCTCAGCACATCCAAAACCCACAATTCCACCAACAAAACCAACACCAAAACCATCAGTTTGCTTTCCTACAAGAAACTTTCCCACCCACAACAACAACTGGTAGTAGTAGTGATGGTGGGTACAATTTAAGTTTTTCAATGACACCATCATCAGGTGGAAGTGCCTTAGGTCCGGGATATAGTAGGGGGACCCTTCAGTCCAATTTACCGTCTTCGATTTTGCCTCATAATCATCACCACAACCTGCAAAGGTTTCCAATAGACGCGCCACAGTCAACAAATCTGCCTTTTTTCATTGTACCAAACACGGGCTCGGACCATTTCTCGGGACAAGGGGGTTACCATTTTAGCTATGGTGGTGGTGGAGATGGCGTGGGACGGCATTCGGAACATCATCACAAGGAAAAATCAAAAAACTGATCAAAGTTTTTATCAATGGTACATTTCTTTTAGTACTATTTCTTGCAGTTAATTTTTTCATATACATATGGGATCTGTTATGCATTTAAAATATTACTGTAGAAGTAAGAAAAAAGACTTATGGTAATAAACACTTGCATCTAGAAATAGGACTATTTAGAGATTTACTAATCCTAACAAACTGAAAATATAAATGTTGGGTAAAATCTATTACATTTCCTAAAACTGCTAACAATAAATTTTACAGTAGTTAAGTTGGGTCTATTTGGTTCATTTAAGTAGTTGAGATGTATATGTTTGGTATGAGTATAATGTGTATAGCTCGATTCGGGTATACTTTGTGTTTCTTGTAGACTTGTAGTAAATCAGAAGAGGTTCTAAAGGGCCAAAAAATGTCTATTAAAATCACGGTTTTTACCTACAAAACTGCTTAAAAGTGTTGCATTTTATGTGTTTAAATTCCTATAAACGTCTTGTTATACACTATGAAATAGTTCATATCCAAGAGGTAGTGTTAATATAGGTAGTATGAGACAATTTATTGTGGTTTAAAACTAGCTTATGTAATGAATCTTTTTTTGGGGTTAAAGTACAAGAAAATTATAGTCTTTTATTGCTATTGATTTAAGATATGTTTATATATTTGAGTAGTACTAGTAGTTTATATATTTGATTTAAGATGTATTTATATATTTGAGTAGTACTAGTAGTTTATATATTTGATTTAAGATATGTTTATATATTTGAGTAGTACTAGTAGTCCTTTTGTGAATAATTTGGAGAAGGCTCATGTTATTTGTACCCACCCTGAGAAAGCCCTGTTTTTACACGTACCCACCTCTTGGTTTTTCCTCTTTTTTTATTTTTATATTTAATATTTAATTTTATAATTTTGTTTATAATATAAAAAAGATGAAAACGCAGATACGGAACGAGAAAAATATAAAAGTTTAAAACGATAGTCAACCAAGTAATGAAACTGTCAAAAATTATGAAACAGAAACTGATAAAAAACTTACAAAAAGAATCTTCGGTACATTTTTTTTACCTTTTAGTGAGGCAGGGGTACCTTTGGAGAAACTAAAACAAATACCATCTTTAAGGTAATGTCTTAATGAAGTTTCGAAAGGTCACAAAGGATACTTTAGACATACAAATTCTCTTGTTTTTCTCAAAGATTAACTCTTAATACTTTATTAAATTTCAGATTTAAAGTTCTTAAAAAAGATTTAGAACAAAAAAGATTCTGGTAGATAGTACAACTCCTTTTGGTAGCTTGAAAAAACATAAGTTGTAACTTCAATCTTTCATGTAGGTTGTCATATTCTCTTTGAAGTCTCAGGAAACATAACTTCAGATTAAACTTTGACATTTAGGTCATCATGTTTGGATAACTACAAACTTTATAAACCTTTAGATGAATATGTTTGTCAAACTTGAACTCTTTTTACACTAAAAGCATCTACAATTCATTAAGTGTTTACTTTAATAATGACATACAGTTTAGAAAAAAGACTATTAGCTAATCAAGTATATCTTTTGAACCTAGAAATATTTTAACTCACTCTATTTAAAAAATAGACACTTATTTTAAAGCAAACACTTAATATCTACTACTTGAAAGTATAAACAACTACTACAACTAATATATTATAAACATGAAAACATTTTCCTTCTTTTGGGTGGCAAGCCAATACTTATCATCTTTAGTTTGTTAAAAACATGCATGGATTAGTGTGGGCATAGTTAAATCAATATAAAATTATATCATAGTTTATATATTAACTAGTTAGTAACATAAACAGGTGTTAAGTATAAACAACAACTAAAATTATATCATAGTGGATTGTTTTGTTGGGTCTATGGATTCATATATAATGTGTTTCCTTTATTTCAAGCATGTCTTTAAGGAAAGACAGGTGTTAAGTGTTAACCATCCACTTTAATCTTAATGAACCCACTTTCCGACAGATTCCTTAAATTATGTTTATTTGTTTTTTAAATAATGACACTAACCAATGGCATTATGTTTCACTGAACCCGAAATTTATTTTTGTTGCCGGGCTGATGGGCCGCCCCGAGCCTTGCAGTTTTTTGAGCTCCACACCTGCATCAGCTATAGGTGTTTTAGCTATATAGCATGAGTGGGAGACCCACATGAGGGTTCGTAGTGGGAAAAAAAAAAAAAAACCCCCCCCCCCCCAAAATTTTGGGGTTGGGTTAGGTTAAATCTATGGATGTACGGATGGATTCTTATCGGTGGAAATTATTGATTAAGTGATGAAATAATTTAATAATTATCATACCTTGCTTTCTTTCCTATTTTTTTATTTTTCATATAAATGAGTCTTAGTTTAGTAACTCTGGTTTATGATACTTGTATAGATAAAAAAAAAATTGAGAAAATGGTCCTAGGGGGGGGGGGGGGGGGGGGGGGGGGGGGGGGGGGGGGGGGGGGGGGGGAGGGAGGGATTTATAAGTTATGGTTTTAAAAAGGGTGCTACTATTGGTACCCCTTTACCCCACCAAAAGTACAAATGTTTTATACTTTTGGGTCAGTTTGTCTCCCAGTTTACAGTGCAACACAGTTTTTTTATCAGTTTCTGTTCTGTAATTTTTGACAGTTTCATACTTTTGACATGTTAAACTTTATATTTTTCATTTTGTATTTTCCGTGTCACAGTTTTATAACATATACAAAATTATATAAAAAAAACGAAAAAAACCAGAAAAACCAGGGGGGTACAAACGGCTTTTTAGGGGGTACCAATAACATAAGCCTTTTAAAATTGTTGTTTGGTACTTAATGGTTATGGTTTTTATTGTGATAGATTGTTGTCAATTCAGATTCTTTGTGTCAAAGTAATTTCTTCAAAGTTAGTTGGCAAGTGTTGCACTTGATCCACATTGAAGTCTGATTTCAAGACTTGTTGGACTTCCTTCAATTTTCTGATCTCTTCATGTTTCACCTATATACAGTTATTTTTAGATGTGCAACTTATAACATGAAATTTTTTTGTTACCGTTCATTCATGTTCCATTTATACAACTCAAACAAAAGAACATAGAATGGAACCATCATTCTAAAAAAACATAGATTGGAACCAAAGGATATTTTCAAACTTTCTTTGTCAATGGGTCGAAATTCAATGCCTTCAACATAAACTGCAGCATCTCCATAATAGTACGATGAAAAGTTCTCAAGTAGAAACTCAAAAACGATGCAACTCATCTTCGTTCTGATTCGAGAAACGGTGCAACTCAATCATCATCCACTGCTCATCTCTCCATGTTGCGAAATATGCATGCATACTTTCATGTCCCTTTCTATACTTTAGGTTAACATACACATGTTTACTTGAAAAGTTTCTTGTATCACAAAATTTGAAGACTAAAAATACCCCATAAACAACATTAGGAGTTAAAAATTGAGCTCTTGTCTTGATTTCGATGAACAAGTTAGAAATATCTAACATCTCCACTACTGTCTCAAACCTGCACATATTATAAATATCCAAGTCTGTATCAGTCATAGCCTGTATTCCCATACACTTCTAGTTTTGAATTTTCTAATTTTTGGAACAAGAGTTTACATTCTATATCAGAATTTAATGTACCTGAAAAATATCTATTTAAATAAAGGAAGAATCTTATAAAAAAACACTATGAAGATGCTAGAAAAATTTATAATTCAAGGGCAAACCTCAACTACCTTATTAATCAGGAGGTTTTTAAAATTTATAGTTCCCAATCATACATTGACTATTAAAATCTATTTTCTCATGCACAACACTAGTTATGTACGTATGCATGACTATTCTTGTTATTAACCTTAAGAGATGAGGTATTAAGTTTAGTACTCCCTCCGTCCCATATTAAGTGTCCATTTTTGACTTTTTAAAGTTTTTTTTCTTCAACTTTGACCTTAATTATTTCTTCTTATGTTAATAAGATGACTCACTATGCAAAATAAATGACTGGATGAGTTTCGAACGTATTTTTTCATTGGTATAATTTTCAGTAAGTATTATATAACATAAAGAAAAATATTTACGGTCAAAGTTTATGAAAAAAGAATTCAAAAAGTCAAAAATGGACACTTAATATGGGACGGAGAGAGTAGTATAGAAGGTCTGCGTTGAGGTGTAAAAGAGCTAAAGATGAAGGACTATTCCTGTGTCGATTAGCGCAGGGGATTAGCAGTTCTAGCAGAATAGAATCAATAGAGATTCAAATGTGTTTTTGTGCAAGGCTGACAACATTTTATAATGCAAGTGTATTATGGTCAAAGTGTAAACTTAGTGAAAGGGTTTCAAAATTCATCGAGCAAAAGAATCAAAGAGCGACGACGGAACCGAGAACTGAACCGGAAACCAAGAAGAACCAAACTGGATCAAAACCATAGGTTTCGGTTCTAGTTCTTGAGTTTGAGATTTTTTTGGTTCTTGGTCGGTTCGGTTCGGTTCCCGGTTCCAGTTCCGAGCACACACCCAAATACCCAATAATTCTAAAAAAATGTATTTCTTTTATTTCCCATACTCAGTCTCAAATCATACGCACTATAAAAAACATACTAGCTTACTTTTAGAAAAAACCAAGCCAAGCACTCGAAGCTTTAATCTTTAATCCACTTAAACATAAACAATTATCATCGTAATTAAAACAGTGGAAGTAAGTTTTATGTTTGATTTTTTTCATTCACTGTACTAGCTTATAACATGTTCATCGGACAACAATTTGATTAGCAAGTGTATTACAGGGACAAAGTGTAAACTTAGTCAAAGGGGTTCTTAAGTTTGATCCAACTGGATCATAATTATAATTATATAGAGAAATGCTACCGTAAACAATTTGTCATGCATTAATCGGTAGATAACTAAATTGAAAATTTAAAAAGTATGTAAAATATACTTCTATTAACACAGCGTATGCATGCTTATGACCAGTGGCGTAGCTGAGGTAGCATAGGCCCTGGGCGAAAGTTTATATAATAACTAAACATCACGATAAATATATATTGTAACCATCTAGCTTTAGTTTTTTTTATGAGTTTTTTCATTACCCTCGGCCATTTGAAATAGAGTTTAACAAATTTTTAAAACATAATTTAATAATTCATTAACATTTTGATAAGTGAAGCAAATTCTGAGGCCTCAATACATACAAAGTGATATATATTTTGAGGCCGCTAAAACTTTGAGCCCTGTGCGGTTACACCTCGCACATCATCAAATATGTCTCTGCTTATGACTTAATACTAACAAAGTTAGACATCAGGTGGAGAGAATAACCTTGATCCTGGAAGAGATTTTAACTCATGCGGACAACTACCTATGTAAGAAAACATTGTCGCAGACACCATTTCATTTCTTGCTTTGTCACCATCGAATGACAGGTAACTGTTATACCAAAAACCAAATTAGACTGAACGTTATGATGTGTGATATAAATGCATGTGTGATTATGAACTATCATTCAAAAGGTAAAAGATGCATAGAACACCAGATATACAACATAACTGAGATATAAGAATAAACTGATTACCAGTTTGTCTTGTTGAAGGAGGATTCCCTCCTAAAAAATGTTGTAAAGATCCTCTTTCTTAATGGTAGAATAGATTTCAGGGCATTTTGACATCTGGATTATTTCTTTATAGTCTTTAGGCAATTTGAGCTCCCATTTCTCATAATCCTCCTGTATATACATTAATCAATTTAAAAACTCATGTTTCATTCAGTTTTAAAAAAAAGTTAAAGACCATAGTTTATATATATATATATATGAATCAAAAGTTAGCCATTTTTTAAAATATAGAAATTCACCTGGAATTCCAATGCTTTCTTAAGCTGTATGACCACTTCTTGAGCTGTTGGCCGTCTTTCCCTCCTGTGATGTAAGCATTGAAGGGCAATCATTGTAAAGGTAATATATGACTGTGGCACAATTTGTTCTTTGATACCCTCGAACACTAAATTATCAAGCTTTCCTACATGATAGTTGTGTTTAGCCAAAAAGGGTAAATAAAGATACTCGTCATCTAGTTTTTTGGATGATAGTTTCCCACACAATATGTCAAATAAGACCGCACCCAATGAGAATATATCAGACGCTTTGGTTAAGAAGCCTATTTTCGAGCATAGTGGGTCACGATAGCCGATTGTGCCTGTAACATTGTCGATGACATAATCTACATCATGATTTGTTGGACATACTAAGGAAAGCCCAAAATCACTAATTTTTGCTTTCCAATCATCAAGCAGTAGAATGTTGCTGCTGTGATATCCTGATGTATCACCATTTCTGGACTTGAAACGGTTCCATGAAGGAACTGTTAGAAGATAGAAAACCCCGTAGGTATGATTTATTATTGAGCCACAATATATAGAGTGGAAACATAAGCAAACCCTAATGGACCCAACCCCACAAGTCGGGCTTGGGCCTAATTATCCATTAATACTCCCCCGCAGTCCGAGCGACGAAATCGCGAAAGCTCGGACTGGAGTAGTAAAACTAGAAAAGAATAAATAAAACAAAACACACAAATTACGAGATCTATAACGGAGAATAATTCAAAGTATTCTCACCAACACAAATTACGGGATAATTCAAAGTATCCCTATAACGGAGAATAATTCAAAGTATTCTCCACATGAAAACATAGAAACAATTAAAAAAAATGTAAACTTGATAACTGTAACACCCCCAAAATCTGGTATGCAGCGGAATGGTAACATTGGGGTGCTACATCAAGTACAACAATCAAGATATAGGAAACGACCTTAAATGGACGTTTAAAATAAGATTTCATTTTATGCCATAGCAAAATATCAGAGTTCATACATTAGGTCCCATAAGTTTTAAAAAGTCATAGACATACTACATACGTTCTGTTAAACAAAAGCTTCATAATACCAAAAGATAACTTAAGTTTTTATAGATAAAAGTTGCATCGAATTTAAATAAACACAGAATCCATCTCCATAGATATCCGTCACGGATCCCATCCAAGCTTATACCTGAGGACCTGAAATTAAACATGCTAAAGGTCAACACAAAGGTTGAGTGAATTCATAGGTTTATAAGTAAAAGAGTGGACCACAAGATTTAAGTACTAGTAGACTATGAAATATATTTAGT
>BQNB010003100.1:79245-116613 GCA_026074375.1 Tanacetum coccineum | reverse complement strand
ATATGATCAAATACTTGAAGAATCAGGGAAACTACAAGATTAGTGACTTCAAAGGAATGTCTTATAATACAATTAGGCCAATCTTTGAAAAGGTTTAGGATTTTAATCAACATATTGAGCGTATGGATGTAGAGCATGGAAGTGAAAAGATGAAGTCTCCTAAAAAGATTGAAGAAGAAGATGTTGCTATACAGACGGAAATGAAAGAAGTTTCTAAAGAATCTGGAGCAAAGAGAAAGAAATCTATTCCTAGAAAAAGCATAAGGAAGAGATAAAAGATGGAGAAAGATGCTGAGAAGGAAGAACTCAAAGGATTTTTAGATATAATACCAAGAGAAGAGGTTCCTATAGAGGTTGAATCTCTATTTACAAAGTTTCCGATTATGGATTGGAAGACTTGTGTTTTGACAGAGAATTTCATATATTATCAAATCTTCAGAGGAGATGGCAGTTCCAAGAACTATAAGATTTTGAGTGAGATGCTTGAAGACTTTGATAGACAGGATGTAGAGGAACTATATAGACTAGTCAAGGAAAGGTATAGTACTTCAAGACCAGAAGGGTATGATCTAATGCTTTGGGAAGATTTACATACCTTATTTGAGCCTGATGAAGAAGATGAACTATGGAAGAATCAGCATGAATATAATGTGATTAGTTGGAGTTTATATGATTTTTGTGGTATTCACATTTTACTGATGCAGAGTGGTATAGCCATACATATGCTGACAGAGAAGAAATACCCTCTAAGTCAAGAGATGATTTCCAAGATGTTGAAAAAGAAATTGGAGGTTGATCATGAGAGTTCACAGGCGTTTGAACTTCTAAGGTTTATAAGATCTCAAGTGTAAAAGTAGATGAAATGTTTGAAAGAATCATCTACAAAGGAAGAACACTAGAAGATTTAATTCAGAAGAAACTTGATGATTTGAAGAACAATCACAAGTTTAGGGGATGATTGTTAGGAATAAATCTTCACAAGAGTTAATACTGCCAAGGTATAACTAACAGTACTAATGGAGTTAGTACTGCTAGTACAAACTTAGTACTGCTGGTGTTAGTTAATACTGCTAGGAGAAAGAGTTAATACTGCTGATGGTCAAAGCTGCTGACTTGGAGATAAGTATGCATGGAGATTATTATGGGATGCTGGTAACTGATCCTAAAAGATAGGTAGTTATCTTTGTAAAGGACTCCTTGTGTTCTATAAAAGGAGATCCTAGGTTTAGGATATACATATACTTAGACGAATACTTTTAGAAAAAGATTGTGATAGCTTCAAGGTTGTAACCCCAGTACTACAAGAGTACTCGTATTATTATTCTAATAATATTGAAGCAGTTTGTTATTACTTCATTGTTCATTGTTTGTTTGGTTATTACTGTTCTATTGATAAACACCTCTAGAGTATCAAAGTGTAGATTCCGCATACACTTTGGTATACATACAAAGTCTCAATCTTTGTTATTTTGGATTCTTCCAAGGTAACAAACACTTTACTACGTAAAGAATCGATCAAGGCGTGGGATCAACAAGTGGTATCAGAGCCTGTGCTTTGAGAAACTTTGATCTAGGTTCAGCTTTAAAATGTTCTAGTTGTTCTTGCAAAGCTGTGACAGTTTCGGTTAGATGTAAATTTTGAGAATCTAGAGACTTATAGTCAAAGGTGCTTATCTCATCACTTTTGTTAGCTTTCAACTGAGAAATTTGAGCTTTCAACTTACAGATAATGTTTTTGTGACCTTGAATCTGATCATCCCGTTTCCCAAGTTTAAAAAATACATCAAATTCAGGAACATCCTTAGATGACTTGGATTTGAAGTTTTCAATATTTTCTTTAAGATGTTGATGCTTTAATTGTAAATTAAGGTGAGCAATCTCTAATTTTGAAAAATCCTTGATCATGATATCATGATCATTATTTTGAATTTTTTCAAGTAATTTGGAATTCTCAGCTTCAAGTTCAACAGCACGAGTCATTGCAACATTATAAGCATTAGATAAATCATAAAATCGAGATGCAGTTAAAGCAGAATCGGTGACAATATAAAACACATCCTGGGCAATACAATTAGCAATCAAATTCTAATTTTTGATGAGGAGATTTTTACGTTCAATCTCCCTACACTTTTTTTCCATGACATTCTGGTCCACTTCAGCTTTCATATTTTCAAAAACTGTTTTCATAGCTCTAACTTCTTTAACAAGTGATCTTTGAACTTCTTCAAAATGTTCTTTGAGTAGATTGAAAAATGGAATAACTTTCGTTAAGTAACACCGTTTTGTTTGTTCAAAACCCCTTTCCCTTTCAGTTATTCTCGTTGGTGTAATATGTTTTTAAAAGTTTTTTCAAATTCCCAAAAACGTTGAGTAATTACATACAGACCAATATTTACTTGACTTGTAGTTGGAAGCATTCGGGGGACCAGATGGACAGGAGTATTAGGTGGATACACTGTCACAGGTGGAAGAATTGGCAGGGGTGGGGCATTTGTTTTTAGATCTTCTGCTCTTTGCTTAAGGAGGTCTTTGGACCAAAATACTTGTTCAGGGGTTAGTTGGGTCTGTGGTGTGAAAGTGGCAAGAAAAATTTCTTTGGAGTAATTAGGAGGTATAATTTTAATTTTCTTTTCCACACACACATGGTCATTCATTTTCTCATTCATTTTCTGCCTAGTAATCTCAACTATCTCTAGGTATTCCTCAGATGATGTAACACTTATAGGGACATGATGTGTCTTAAGAATTTCATCACCATCATAAAGTGCTGGTTGAACCATTTTGGCCTTTCTGACGTAAAAAGGGTTCTGGGCACCTATGGCCGTTATAGCATCTTTGGTATAACATTTTTTAGTCTTTAATTAGCATCATGTGAATAGTTATGAATGGAATGATCTTGTGATTATAACTTAAAACCTCCCCTTTTCCCGAAGGGTTTTTTAAATTTATTTAATATTTAGATATGAAAAATCAGTTAGGAATTTGGTTTCTTTCTGTTAAACTCATGTTTTAAAGCAGTTACAGTTTCTCCATACTTGTTGCACTTAATAGTCGAATTAATTTGTAACTAAATAGAATAACGTATCCCTTCTAAAATTTTCTTTTTCTTCCTTTTTATTACGATCTTGAATAAGTATACTCATTTGTTCATCCATTTTCTGTTCACGAAGTGTCAGATCAAACTTAGCACGTTGTTCATACATAGCAACTATGTTTGCTTAATTAAGTTCATTACAAAGTGTGGTCATGAGGAATGTACACATTATTATTATGCAACATATATGCATCATTCGGAAGAGAAGATGCACAACTTAGTTCAACAGAAACTTCATTGATTGTCAAATATTGTTCGTATGGAATAACATTACTATTACCCATATTGGCACCATTTGAGTCAATGACTTGTTTCTATTGAACTTCGTTATGAGTCTCATGTTCATCCTGATTATCATCACATTGATCAATAGTATTTTCCAGATCATGTACCTCAGATAAGATAGATGCATTTGATGGACCGGCTTGTAGATTTGCTAGCCCAGTTGAGGACAAATTAGCCATGAATATTGACTGAGCAGTAGGTTCATCATCAACATCTGAGTTAAAAGCATAACATTCATCTGCCTGGAAAATGTTGTCATCATTCTGTGCTAAGTCTCTGACTGGTTGATCATCTACATCTGCATTAAAAGTGTTAGTTTGTTCACAGTCAAAAAGAGTAGCTCTTCCTCATCCAGTACTGCACCATTCTCTTGAGCTTGCATCAATAACATCTTGTCCTTGAAGAAATCAGAATTCTGTAGACGCTTCAGCTGAGTACAGTTCCGTGTGATATGTTCAAGCCTATTACAGTTATAACACTTGATCGGTTTTCCTTGACCCACATTGGCATTCCCAGCTCTATTATGTGCTCCCCCATTTCCTGCTACACTAGCTCCCCGAGCAAAGTTTCTTTGATTCTGATTATGTTGCCCTTGAACATTCTGAACCACGATCCTACCATCCTGAACTGTTGCTTGATTGCGGATGTTAGAAGAGGTTTGAAGTTGGTTGTTTGTCTGAGGGAGATTTACTCTGAATGATTGTGCAAGAAGTGCAACTTGTTTGGTGAGCGTGTCAAGTATTTCATCAGTTTGGGTGTATCCAGAGTCAAGGTGGGAATTTTCAGCAAATTGGGGAAACTGAAGAGATTGGACATGTGGTGACTGAAGAGGTGTTGATGATGGGGGATATTGATAAGACTGAACATGTGACGATTGTGCATAGGGTTGAACGCTTGAGACAAAAGCAAGTTGATCATTGGTAGTTGGAGTGATTTTTTCAATAATTAGCCGATCTTGTGCGGCATGCTTCTCATGTTGTTTCAAGTATGCGTACAGCTGTTCATGGTTTGTCTCTTTCAGTCCCTTGTTTAGTTTAACGGCTGTCACAAACCTATCCCATTCAGGTGACATGTTGTTCACAAACTTGGAGTTTAGCTGAATGTTGGGCATTGTCATTCTGATATTCCTCATGTCATTGACGAGCTTGTGGAACCGGACATAGTACTCATTGATGTTTTCTCCAGGAAGCATCTTGAAACGTTCAAATTCATCATACAACTGAGATTCTCTGTCTTCTTTGGTGAGCTCAGATCCCGCAAGAAGCATTTTGACATTGTCCCAAATAGCTTTTGCTTCAATGTTGTGATTGATGAGCTTGTAGATGTCTTTGGGTAATCCTTGAAGCACAATGTTGGTTGCACGGACATCAGCATCGAATCGTTTCTTGTCATTGTCATTAAGATCATCATAAGTGCGAGGCCTTTCTGGTCCAAGAAGAACACCGCCTTCAGGTGTGGTTCCAAGTGTGTCCCTGGTGGTTCCAAGCTCAAATGGACCATGATCAATTGATTGAAGAATGTAAATTCCATTTTCCTTTCCCCTACAATACAGCCGGATTCTTTGTGACCATGAGTCGTAATCAGTCCTATCAAGCATAAGAGGGCGGGTATCAGAACCGGCCACTTGTATATCATCGGAATTACTAGACATGATTAATTACGTGTATTGTGATAAACTTTGGATCGGTACAATGATTAGTGATTGTATGTAAAAATTGGTAATTGAGTGTTTGAAGTGGTGAAATGTTGTTCAGGTTTGTAAAGATTACAGGTTGAAATTTGTCTAAAAGTCCAAATATCCAAAAGCTCACAACTCGCTGTCTTGTAACTCGCTGGAAGAGACTTGACAACTCGCTATCAAGAAACAAAATGGACAGAGTTCCTGTTCACAAGTCGCTAGAAAAGTGTCTTCAAGTAACCTGTAACTCTCTGGATGTAACTCGCTGGAAGAGACTTCACAACTCGCTAGCAGGAAACAAAATGGACAGAGTTCATGTTCACAAGTCGCTAGAAAAGTGTCTTCAAATAACCTGTAACTCGCTGAAATTAACTCGTTGGAAGAGACGACAACTCGTTAGCAAGAAACCAAATGGGCAGAGTTCCTGTTCACAAGTCGCTAGAAATTTGTCTTCAAATAACCTGTAACTCGCTAGATCCAACTCGCTACCTGCAAGAAAAGCTATCTCGCTGACCTAAATCGCTACCTGCACAAGAAGACAAGTTGTTGACACAGTACTATCTGACACACAGTGTACTATTCTGACAACTCGCCAGTACAGTTCCTCAACTCGCTACGAAGATCTCTAAACAGTGACTTAACTTGCTGGGTAGAAAAACTTGTACTTTCACCTAAAAACGCCTAAAAATCACCTTTTTGAACATTTTTGCTTGGTTTCTTTTGCACAACTCAGCACTAGAAGGCTATAGCAACTATAAAAACATAAACTTTAACATCACAAACGTCAAGATCAAAGAAAACTAAGAACAAGACTATAAACCTTCAAAAACAAAAGTTTTGTTCTAAACTAACCAAGAAAACGCACACACAATCTAGCTAATCATCCCATGGGCTCTGATACTAATTGTAGGATATTTGATATGATAACACAAGGGAAAGAATAGGGGTTGGTCGATTATAGAGAGAGAAAGGAGAGGATTTCTAGTGAGAGAAAAACCTTATGTGTTTAATTGATAAAATGAACAACCAACCCCTTTCCATGGCTAGAAAGAGGCTTATATAGTGAGTTACATACCCTAGAAAATTGGCTATGACGTGGGCTTACATGTGGGTAAAGACCCGACCTAATACCATAAGTCATACGCTTACATTACATCTACGAGCTATGCTATTCTAGACAATACACGGGGTGACCGAGTCTTTTTCATAAACCTAACAATCTCCCCCAAAGGGAGGTCACCCCTAAAAAATACAATATGAATCCTAGCATTCTAAGTCTTGAACATTTGACTTCAGCTCGCAATCTTTGATTCTTCATTCTTTGATCTCTTTGTACATTATGTAGTGACTTTTGAGCATAGTTCCTTTGACTTATGTGATCTTTGAGCTTTCTTTGAGATCATCAGCCATAATAGATCTATTAATCATCCTTGTAGTGAAGTATTGGCTCCATGTGATGTTGTGACCTTCGGACCGGCGTGCTCACACTTTTCTGGATCCTGATAGCACGCATCAGAGTTGCAGAAGCTGTATTGTAGGTCTTTCAGTTATCATGATGACTTTGATTAGGAATATGAAGTATGAGCATAGGGTTGTGAATTGACATGTCTCTTGCCAGCAGCTACTACCATCAGGGATTCCTGCAAGTATATGTTAGTAATAAACAAACAAAAGTGTCTTTGTTCACTTTCGTTGAATAAGGTTGCAAGAACCACGGTTCCCCGTTAATCAGTATAAATACTGCCTGTGATCAGGTAGAATTATGAAGAATCTCCTTGACAAGGTTTCGCAGATGCGCTAGCCGTTCTCAAACCGGAGCGTCTCAAAGTAGGCAAAGCACGGAATGAGTGAACCAGTGGATTAATACCCACTGATTAATGAGAAATTGATTTGAAAATCAGTCGAGTGTCACTCAGAAAAGAGTTTTTGTGACACATCGAAAGTTTTATCATATATAAAAATCAATTTTCATCAGAAACACTTTTGTTTTGAAAAATATACACAGTCAATGTGCTTGAAAGTTCAGTTTTTGAGCACATCGAATGGTTTTTCAAAAACTACTCATCAATTCACTGCCTGGAACAAGTTTGATTCATAAAGAATCGCACCATCGTTTCTTTCCAATTGTCACAAGCTTGATCCTTAAGAAGATCTCACATGTCACCTACCAAGAGCTTGTTTGATATTGGCTCTAGAAGGATTTCTATCTTCATTGTGAGTACTTTTGTATCACTCAGATGTTCTGGCAATACCACGAGGATAATGCGTAGGACTCTTAAGATCTTTACTTGTTATCACATTGTGTGATAAACAAGCATAGTTTGTATTAGTGTCCTAACGAGATTTATGGATGATCTCATGGCTCTAGACTCAATAGTGCATCTTTGGTTTTTAGTAGTCGGAGGCTGGAGCAGACTGTCACCTTTTCAATATCATCTAACTCGGAGTGAGAGAGACGATATAAATGTATTGATCTCCGTGAGAAATGAAACAATAATCCTTTGAGGGATCTTGAGTGGCTAGGGAGGGTTGTGCAGCGTATCACTGGGTCCATGATACTTGTCTTCAATGTCAGCAATCAACCATGTAATTCTGACAGCATATGTAGTGACCCGGTTTCTGCCTAAAGTTTAAGGAGGGCTGCTTTCTTTTCACCATTTATCTTAGCATTTCTTTTTCATTCTTCAACCCCTTCAGTGCTTATCGAGACTTCATTACTAGTACCTTGTTGGGTATGTTCCAAGTATAGCTCCATCTATCCCATATTCCCTTTTTTCACATACTCCTTTTGTAATCATACCTAAGGACTTCTACACTAACTAGTGGATTGTCCCTGGGTAGATCCCTCCGGCTCTGGCGGGATCATGGGAACATGTACCTAACCATACCATCCTTATAACTCCGATAAAGTAAATACAGGGTCGGTCTTTTGGTACTGTTCTCTTCGCCATAAAACCATTGAAAATCTAATAAAGGGTACGGGCGATGTTAAACATCAAAGTATTAGTTACTCGATTGTTGTGATTCATGAAAATGTCTCCCCCTCAAACATGTGCGTCGATATTCCGAAATTGTTTGGCACATGGAGGGAGGAGTACCTGCTTGAGTCTTAATAGATCACATTTTTATCAGATTTAATATTTAAATCACATTCTCTCCCCTGATCAAAAATTTCAAACCCTTTGAGATTTAGGATCTCAATTGATTTAAATATGTTAGAAGATTTGGGAGAAAATGTGGTCTGATTAAATACAAGCCGATATTAGAACCTATATTATGCTCCCCTTATAGTGAGGGATTCTGTTAGTGTCAGTTATGATGAGTTTATAAATGATTTGGAGTTTAACGAGAAACTCATGAAAAATTCATTAAACTGACACATAACACTGATTACCACACTACTTATTGATGTACAAGATTGTGTATGAGACAGGACCTGAAATGTTCAAACTGAAAGTGGCATAGTCATTATGTCCATGTTAGCAATCTGTAGTCCGTCTCGATACTCTCCTGATGGAAGTTGTCTTAGCTTCCCCCCCGAACCAGCAATCCTTTCTTGAGAAGAAACAACAAATATTCGAAGTACACAATAATTCGAACACCATAAACATCAAATGTCAAATTAAGTCCCGGATTTGTCTAAATTTCTCCTTATATGGTAATGACTTCTCAAGGATAACATCGATACTTATCATACCTATGTGTATCTCTTTTGTCAATAAATTCTACTCCTTCGAAAATAAGCTTAGTGATTAACTGATAGGGGAAATACTAATCAAATGGTTAACCCGAACTTGATTTATGAAATCAATATTTTTGAGAGAAAAAAATCGTTCGGGTTATAAAACTTATACCAATGGCAATCTAGGACCTTTCTGATGCACGTTAAAAGTATGCCAAGTACCTAATGGAATATGTTTCATTCTAAGTCAAAGGTTGATTGAAGCACATAACATCTAAAGTCTTATGAGTTAAAATTAATTAACTCCCCTTAAATCTATGATCAATTTTGTCAACCTTTTCCGTTTAACTCCTTGATTGTTCAGAAAGAAAGAGCGTTTTGAAAGATTATTAGCACTTTTCTCCCCTTCAATATGTCACGTTTTATATGTAAGGAGCTGTAGGACATTGTTTGAGTGATAGGAAATTCTTTTAAATCTGTCTTTCTGATCGATGAGACTTAGATGACTGATTTATGTTTTGAAAGGACAACAATCTTTTTCCACCATGGTTAACACAAATAATTTTCAGAAGAATCATAGACGGAAAATTATTTGGATAAATAGAAGACTTCTCTTATTGATCAAGAAATAATGCACTGAAGCGTGCATTAGATCGAGGGTGCACGGATATGACGTAATTCATGCCCGGGAGAACTTAATCACCCGTTGTTAGGAACATCCGTCTTTTTGGTGACGTGCTTTCCTCATTTTGAAAACCGGGTTGCATATCAGAAATAATAGCAAGCCATTTTTGACATGTTTTGAAAAACATTTGAAACTTATGTTCGAACTTTATTTACAGCACCGTGTCATTATTGAATGGCATTTCTAACGCCGTAAATATTATCGATGCCAGAAGACATGTCATGAAAAACATATTTTTGGTATTTTCCGATTTTATATTTTTGTATTTTGTTTTTGAAAAGTTATATATAAAAAAAATGAAAATCTTTTTGTGTTTTTCTGGTTTTATATATTTACATATGATACAATGAAGAAGATTACACCTATAACTCTTCAGTTGCGTTCGCCAGCTTTTCATCGTTTTCGAGGACCATGCTTTGCATTCCAACCTATTTCATGAAGAAAATTTACGTTTTCTTGTCATTAGTTTGAGAGAAGATAATCTGCAAGCGAAATTCTTGTACCGACGTAGTAAAGCTCAACCACGCGAATTTCCTTTTGCTCCTTGATTTTGCCTTTGTTTTTCAGGAACACCTCCCAATTTATCTAATTTTCACCTTATAAGCCATTCAAGTTAAAATCATCACTTGATCTGGACGAGGTACTAGCTCTTCAAAATCTCTAAATGTTCAAACTCATGGAGCTCTTCATGGCATCAATCCAACAGGATTTGGTTAATGCATCTTTATAACTTTTCTACTCCAAACACTTTGGTTAATGCATATGTATAACTTTTGTGTTCACTTGAAGAGGGGGGAGCATCATAGTAGCAGAACAGGGCTTTGGTTTGTAGTAGGAGTCTTATGGATACCGGTCAGGAAGGATCACAATAAATTTAGTCTAAGCGGATGGATCCTTGGCTCTTCTATTTTTCGATGTTGTCTTGTGGTTTGGAATTATCGGAATGCAAGTAGCGTTGGGATAACAATTCGGGGTTAGAGGATTTCTTCAGAAACTAGGTTCTAAAAATTGGAAGACCAAATTACAGATCATTATCCATGTGTGCAAAACAATCATGATCATCTTCTTCAACATTGTAGGAATAAACATGAGTTGTGCTTCTTTTAATGGTTTGTGAGATACTTGTAGGAAGGTGTGTCTTGAACAGCAAATTCAGAACAGGTTTTGGGGCAAACTTGCGTGAAGGATTAATAGTAACTTATCAAAACATTGGGCAGAATAACGTATCCCTGTCATTCTTTGTTGGTGGAACATTAGGTGTTGGAGAAGGAGGTTGTGGTACGAGCCCTGAACTGATAGGTCCAGGAGTCATAAGTTGATGCCCGAGTCCTGGACTGATGTGTTCAGGAGCCGTATGACCATTTTCAAACATTAATCAACATGTAGTTAATTCACATTTTCTCTCCCTCAAAATTGATATGAGGGTTGTCCAATTTTTGATGTACAGTGTATTACGATCAATTCTAAGGTACGTTAATCCACTTGATAACAGAACAAGCATAGAAAAAGCATGAATCATGTTGATAAGAATGGTCAAACACAAGAAGATTTCTCTTCTTCCAAAGATAAAGCGCACTGAAGCGTACACCTTTCTTTTCTTTAAAGCAGCGGGGCCACGAAGAGTTGTCTGCAAACGTCATTTTGTCGTGTGAAGTGCGGAGGCCTGAACTGATGTGAAAGACTTCTATTGTTTATGTGCATCAGAATTTGAATCCTTGAAACCACTGGTTTAGTGAGATATCAGTTTTTCAGCAACCAAAACTTTGTGTTTTCCCTTTTTCTTATAGGATTACAAGATGGTACTTGCACTTAAGTTAGTAGTACCTGCACTGACATTAGTGTTTGATTCGCATTATATGGTAGTTTGTGATATTATCATTGAACCTTTGGAGGTTCACTGTTAACTTTGGTTATGTTATCGGTGAACATCTTTCAGTAGGTATCCCACCTAAGACCAGCAATATTGAAAATTCTACCTTGTCGGTTTCCACCTAAGACAAGAATCTAGGATGTGTTTGTTTCTCATGCATAGTGGGAAGACTTATTGGGAGAAATCATTTGTCTATTAGCAATCCGCCCCTACCAGGTTTTCTGGTATGACTCTTTGGTCAACGGGTTTGTTGTTGTTTCTAGTCTTTGGGGGATTGAAACTTAGCACGAGAATTCAACTCTTTTAGGAGATTTGGAATACAATTATCATGATTTTGCATTTAAAGACACTTTTATGACAATTGAGGTAAACATAGGTGTTTTGGATCAGTAAAAGAACTAGAATTCCTAGAGTGATCTATTAACGACACATCATTTGACATTCCACAACTACTCTTAGATATAGGCAAACTCTTAGATATTTGATTGTTGCTCCTAAGATTTGGTTTGCTACCATTAGTAGTGTTTTGTAGACTAGTAGTATGCATCACACTAGGTTTTGAATTCCTATTTCTTTCTTGTGTCTTTTTCCTAACTTCCTCTAGATAGTGATTATGAGCCATATCATTTGAACCATACGGTTTTCTTGACTATTCCTAGATGAGTTAGGTGCAATCATGTGATGAGGTTTTGCAAGCACATATTCTCGAACTTTAGGCAAATAATAAGGAGTGACTGGTTTTGACAAAACGTTATTCACATCAACTTGGGAGGCAAAACACGCCGTTGGTTTGAATGTTAGGTCGTTCAGATTTAAATGCATTCGGTTGTCTAACAACTGATTGGTTTCTGGAGTGGTTTATAAAAACCGGTTATTCCCCAAGGATTGATGGTTTGCCAAACTTAGTATCACGCTATTTCTTTTACTTTCTTATTTCGTTTTTCAATGCTACATTCGCAAAACCTTTCCTTGATATCTGAGCTTTTAAATCAGCTATTTCAACAGTTTTACTATTTACTTGGGCAATCAGAGATCAGTCATTAGATTCTTTCGTTGACTTAGTATCTTTTTGATAGAATCATAAAGTTCTTTGTAAGTCTGTTTTAAATGCTCATTTTCCTTATTTAACTTCTCATTCTCTGCAAGTAATTTAGCCACACTACTTCCTAGTTCAATGTTTATTGTTTCCAAAACATCAATTTCATGTTTAACCTTGGCTTCATTACTTGCTTCCTTCACACTTTTAATTTGATTCTTTAAGTTGCAAATTAGTGTGGTTTTGGCCTGTAAGCTGAGCTTTTCAAATCATTTATTCAAAAAATCACAAAACTCAGGAGGAATCTGGTTTTTACATGGTTGTGTATTACTTTGAAAACTTTCTTCCTTTTGGTGCATTGAAATTTCAGTGAAATACCATGTTTTTCAAGTTGTAAAAATCTGTTTGAAAGTTCATTAAAAACTTCTTTTTCAACCATATTATTTGTTTTGAGAAACTCAGCTTTAAGCAAAGGACTTTTTGCTTGATATTGTTCAGCATCCTGGTCAATCTCTCCTCCCCTATGACACATATTTGTTGAATCTAGAGTGGTATTGCTATCAACCTTTTCCAACAGATATGTGTCATAACTTGGTTCAGATTGATTAGTATGCTGTTGTACATTAGCAAGGACATTATGTTGAGCAGTCAATTGTACCTCAGCAAATAGCACTTGGTCATTTACTGGTCTGATATCTACATCCACAGCATGTGTGATTATATAGTACTTGAACTGTCTGCTTGTATCATGCTTATTTGACTTAGTCCCATGCATTCTGTAACAAAAACAACTAGCATCCAATGCTTTACTCGAAACAGCCTTACTCTCTCTTGACTGCATCTATCTTTCATTCATCCTTCTATCACACTGTCTTTTATGACGTGTTCTTTCAGCAAGAGACTTCTTAACATTACCCATTTGTAGGAGTAGTGTTTCTCTAAACTATTTAACTTCGATTCCAGTGTATTTAGAAAAAAAAAAACTTTGTCTGTCATTTGAACTGCCATAATCCCATGTGGACGTGCGTGTCGATGAACATCTGAAATTGTTTATTAATCACGCAAAAAGCAGCCATAGATCTATCTCCTTGAAATTCATCTTTGAAAAGTTGCTTTTATAGTTGATCCAAGTTTAGTAACATTATGCCTGTGTCGAAACATCCATTGATTTTTAAATCATTGTATGACAGAACCTGGAGATGTGATTGAAGTAGTCGAAAAGATTTCATGCAACTTTCCTTTGCTTTGTGTTGCATTTGTTGCAATTGATATAACTCTCTCTCTTGTGAATTTGAATTTGAAGATTCCATTCTAATTCAATGTGTGAAATTAAATTAAGGATCTTAAGTAAATTAAGTGATTTTGTTGTGGTTATGATGAAACAATTAACGTTCACGAGATTTTACAAATCTATGACTTAAACCGATAAAAGAATAATCATTTACGAGATTTTACTAAATCAAGAAGAAACCGTGAAATATTGATTAATTGTTGTTGGTGAAAACTATTTTTAAGACTAAAAATTAACTAACTAAAAAAATTAGAAACATGAAAGACTAAAAGTTGAACGTTTTTTTTTTTTTTACAAAGAAAGGTTAGCTGAAAATGTTTTAATTGTCTAAAGGCTAATTCAAAAATTATAGAAATTTAAATGGGTTAAAGTAGAAAGAGTTTTAAAAGCTAGGGGCTAATAGTAAAACTTTTAAAATCTAAATGTTAAAAGTGAAAAATGTTATGAAGTTTAGGGGCCAAAAGTGCAAATTGTGAATTATAAAAAATTAAAACGTGCTTCCCTCTTTATCTTCTTTCTTCTTCCTTTGAAATTATTAAAGAAATGCAACGAGTGTAAATTTTGTCTCGCGGACTCGTACGTTTATCGACGATTGAATGTGAATATATCACGATGATCGAAACAAGTTCACGATCGCAATGGTATAGGAAAGAAGTCCCATAGTTAACCGACGTCGATACCCGAACAAAACCCGAATCATCGATATGTGCACGGATGAGTCCGGGGTGTTCATAATATGCTTTAGTATAACTCGATTAGTTGTGTTTTGGTTTCGACAAGTTTCTATACAAAACGCAACCAATCACAAAACGCAACGAATCACAAAACGCAACCAATCACTCAGACAAACCGCAACCTTTGTAGAAATTTGGGCAGAGTTTCGATTAGATTTATTGCATATAGGGTCTTCAAAACGCAATGGCAAGAAACATTGAGTCAAAACGCAATGGTTTGTTCCCCTGTTTACACAAAACGCAATGGTTTTTTTGTGGTTTTGTCTCGTTGCAATACAAACAAAACGTCATATTCAAATCAACTAAAAACAAGGATCAGACAAAACGCAAGGTACAAATGTCCTTTTCAAGGTCGCTTTCGAGTTGTACTTCTTTGTCTCCACCACAAAACGCAACAAAAACAAACAAACAAAACGCAATGAAGAAGTAATCTTCAAACTAGCTCGAATTCATCATTTTTGTAACAAAATCCTTGAGCTTATACGCGAATAGGATAAAGTACACGATCAAAACACAAGCTTGTTATCGTTTTGAACATTCGGTTAGTTGGTTACCCAAAACGCAAATCAAAGTTTTAAGTCCAAATTAAAAATATTAATAAATTAAACCCCACAATAAGCTCTAAAATAATAAACCATTGAAAACTTGATGACGAGAGCATTTAGACACCAACGATGAAACACGAAAATAAAATAAGAGAAAGATAAAGATGCTTTGAGATAAAAGGATTGATACTTAACTGTTTAAGCCGTGATCTACTTAAGTTATACCACAAATATGACACAAATGATGCAATATGAAAGGTTTCTTGTTTCAAACGTCAGCTCACACAAACGAAAGCCCAAAAAATAGGCCCAAACTTAACCAGTCAATCGAAAATGAGTATGTGTTTTTCAACCAAAAATTATCCCACGTCAAAATGAAACAGTAGGCCAACAAAAAGAAATAAGGTAACTAGTTTTGTTTTTAGTAAAAATTTGAAACGTTTAAAGAAAATAGAACAAAACCAAAATAAACTGTAACTAAAATATGGTAAAATAAGCCGAACTAATAAGCAGAAATAACCACAACAATAAAACACTCAATCCGCCCCATGGCTCTGGTACCACTTGTAGGTTCCTAATTTCACACACTTATGATCTTAAAGAGAGAAAGTTAGAGAGAGAGATGGTTGGGAGAAAACTAGAGAAAAACACACTAAAGAGTGTGTGTCAAATGATTTTTCCAATACCCTCTCCATGTGTGGAGAGGGTTTAAATAGTTCTTACACGCCCCATAAAACGAGCTATGGTGTGGGCTTACAGTGTGGTAAAGACCTGCCCAACATCATAAATCATACGATTACTGTACCCACTACGAGCTATGCTAAATAAGAAATATATGGGGTGACCGAGTCTTTTTTCTTAATCCTAACAGATTTGTTTGTTCATACCTTAAGTGATTACTAATCTTAGAAATGGAATTTTACGATTAATAATTTGAAAACGTTTAATTTTATCATAAACGTTTTTACATTTTGTTATTATCAAAACGTTGAGAGGTCGAAAAATATAAATAACATTTTTAGACATTATTTGTATTAACAATCTCCCCTTTTTGATGGTGAAAAAATATAAACTTATTTTGCATAAAATTAAAAGTTACAAAATTATTAAAGAGTTTTGTTCCATTTCTCCCCCTTTTTGTCAAATTCAAAAAGGATGATCTCCGAGTAGTTGTAGGAAGAAAGAAATCGACGATATCAAGACTCCCCTTTGATGTATGTTCCCCCTTGTTCGGGGCACCAAGGGATCGATCTTAAAAAAATTGTTTGCTACAAAAAAAAGTTAGAAATACAAGTGCAAGACAAATATCTTTTAAGCAACACATTATATTTAAGTCACCCAAAAGAGAGTTTCATTCAATAATCAAGAAATTCATACCGTAGCAAAAAGAAAAAAAAATTTTTTTTTGCATTTAATACATTCTACTACCTAAATAAAATTAGAGCTATAACAGATAATTAATCCATAAAACACACTACATACTTCATGAGATAAAGAGAGACAATACTACATAAGTCCTAAATGATTCATGATTCATAGAGAATGACTTTTTGAGCAAAAAGGTTTGGGGTGACACGTTTATGAAAACATTTGAAGACATTTCAAGGTGGAGGTGGAAAGTGTGAGGTGATTGCGGTAGTGAGAAGATACTCAAGATGAGCAAACATGATGTTCATCTCATCTCTTAAGGTTAGGAAAAGAGTTTGGTTATGAAAGCAACATACGCAATTTGAATGGTAGTCATGGTAATTGATCACGTCTCTAATACACACTATATATATAATATAATATATAAGTATATAAGGAAAGTAACAATTATAGTATAATAAGTATTTTTCGTTGGGTTTTAGAAACAAACTTTTAACCAAAGTTGTCTCAAAAACCTCCCGGATCGTTTTCCCTCGACGAAGTGTGAATTGAAAATCGGTTAAATCCCGTGATCGCGCGTTTTGATTGGTTCAAAGATTTTGATTGGGTTGTCTAAATCCTATAAAAAAATAAATGAAAAGTAGATAAATGTACGAAAACAAGTAAGCAAGAAATGACAATTAAACACGTAAGCATAAAATGTAAACGGGAATTAAAAACGCGATATTTAAAACCTAAATTATCTAAAATTTAAACCTAAAATGATTTTTCTAATTTTCCTAATCCTATTTTACTAACTTATAAGAAAAGGCTAAGGAAATCCTAAAACGAGAATACTTAAAGTTGAAAAATGAAGAAAACGAGAACGGGAACGAAAATCTGTTCTTAAAAAACAATTTTAAAATAATAACCTACGGGATGCAATTATTTTTCCTAGGTCCTATGATAAAAGAAATTAAAAAAAAAGCAAATTTTATTTTTTTGACTTATAAATTTTTTATTATGAATTAAAAACGATTTTAGTCTAAATTAAATATTAAAAATACTAAACTAATTTATAAAAAATCTAAAAAATTACTGAAAGTAGCTTGAACAAAGCTTTAACTAAGAAAATTAAGCTGGGTAAAACAGCTTATCGCAATAAGCTGTTAAAAAACAAAAATAGCTTATAAGCTTATTGGGCCTAAAAGCCTATAAAGAATAAATAAGGAAGCACACAACCAAGATGGCCCTCTGGCGCTACTGATTGTGATAGTGTGTTCTGTGTTATGGACGTGTGCGGTGTTGAGGGTAGGTCATGGGTTCGACCCCATGCTACCCCCCCTTTTTATAAACATTTTTTTAAAAAACCTTTTTTGCAAAAATTTTAAAGAGGACATGAAAATAAATTTTTTTCGTAACTACAACTTTTTAGGAAAACTTATAAATAAGCTGGAAAAATACAAAAAGACGGACAGAAAAGCTTATAATGAACTAAGGCTTAAGGCTTAAACTTTTTGGGATTTTAATGACTAATAAGACAATTCAAAAGGGAAATAAGCAAAACAGAACAAGGGTTATAACTAATATGCAAATGGAGACACAAATGAAGCCAAGGAGTCAGCAGAATGAAATCATAAAAAGCAAATAAGATCTTAAGGCTAAACCAAGAGACAAACAGCCTAAGGGGCTATCTTTTGGCTTAAAAATAAGCCTCTAAATGGAACCTTATGGCTATAAGGCTTATACCAATGAAATCCTTGTCCAATAAGCTATTCAAATCAGTACTCATAAAATAGTTTGAAAATCAAAAAAGCTAAGAAAAAGGGTTATGAAAAAGGCTGTGAGGCTTAGAACATGCTGAATTTCTAAATTTTTGTAAGAACAAAAGGGCTTATTGCAGGCCCAAAGATAAGCTAGAAAAAAAAGTAAAAACCTTAAAATAAGCTGAAACATATGTTCTTAGGCAACCAATGAGTTTATGCTCTTAAGCTCAAATGCTAAAAACAATTTTACCTAAGCTAAATTTGAATATGAAAAAGGGCTTTTTGGCTTAAAAAAGAAAATGTGACAAAATTCAAACTAGAAACGCAAAACTCTAATGACACTTGATTAAGCTATTCTAATGCATAAATAGGCTTTTAAGAGATTTAATAACTCAATAACAAACTACCAAATCAAATTCAAAACACCATAAGCTAAATTATAATACATGAAACCAACAGATTCAAAAACCATGACTAATAAGCACTCAGAAAAAGAAATTAGGACTTTTAAAACTTTTAAAAACAAACTTTTATAACTACTTTGAGCTATTCTAAACTGATTCAAGTGTCAAAATCATTTTTTGACCCATTTTGACCCACAAAATCTGTTAAACCAAACACCCCTTTAAGTAGCATTTTGTCATTTTTAAACTTATAACAACTGATTTAAGCGAGAACCTATGATAACCAGATAACAACCAAACAAAATATGCTAAAAGACCTAAATGCCAATTTATTTTAAGCAATGAAATAATCTGGAACAATTAAGCAGTTGGACAATATTAAGCAGTTTTCAAAGCAAATCTATAACTAAGGACATTACAAGCTAAACTTAACGCATAAATTATTTAATAAGATACATTAAGACAGATAAGCATAAATATGGCACTTTTAAGCAATGATAGCCTAAAAAGACAAATAAGTAAAATGAAAAAGTATGTGTACCTTTATTTTGCTTTAAATAAGGACTACAAAATTCACCTAATAAGCTTTATCTCTTCCCATCTTATTAATAAGCAATTAGAAAACCCATAAGCTCTTCCCATTGCTTAGGCTTTACCTTCAAAGAGCATTCAATTCCAATATATGCAAGGTATAATAGATCTGCATATAGGGAGGACTTGATAATAAAAAAAAAAAAAAAAAAAAAAAAAAAAAAAAAACTGATTTTTAAGTAGCTTAAAAGTTAAATGAGAACTTATAGCAGCTTATTAAACCTTCATTTTAAAGCAATTTTAAAGCATAAAAGTAGATTGCAAGGTAAATAATACGAAATTTAATGAACTGAATTTTATTTAAAACAAACTTAGTTACAATTGCTTATAAAGGATATACAATTAATTGAAAAGACAATAGATTGAAATGAGCTGAAATAAGAACTATACTACTCCTAAAGCTACTCCTACTCCTAGATAGATTCAGTTGTGTGATCCTTCAGCTATTTATAGCAATGTGAGGAACCTTCTAGGCCTCCCATACGCTCCTCCCATCTTCTAATCATAACCATCTATCAATAACTGCCTCAACTCATCAAATCTTGTTGTGGATGCCTTCCTCGTCCTTTAGCCCAATTGAGGCTTATGGGGATAGCCACAGCGTTGGCATCCCTTTGTGTCAGGACGTGTCAGGAAAAAGGTTCTAGAAGGTTAACTTTCATTAACGAAAGGTAATTGGAGTCAGGGTAATTGGGGGGAGAAGAGGAAATAACAGAAATTAGTTAGGCGCCTTTTTTTTTCCTTTATACGTTGAGTTTGGATCTGAGTTAAAAACGGGGATCTTGACTTGGGCTTCTTAGGAAGGGTCTATACCAAACCCACTCGCCATTTTTGTTTGGGCTCGGAAATGGACCAAGGGTTTGGTTAAATAGTTTTTGGGTTTATAATAAGACTTAACGACCGTTAGTCTTTTTAATAAAAAGGACTAACGGTGTTATTGGTTTAGGGTTTATTGGTGAAAAAGATTTAACAATAAGGGTCTTTTTGGTAATTTGAAGGTTTTGTCATTTTATAGGTTGACCATGGTTGACCTTAGGTGACTTTTTGTTGACCAATTCCTAGAAAACTTCTCGGCTCTTGTGCACTCTTTCCTTCCCGAGTTCGGCTTTGTCCGTTTTTGCTTTGATTTTGTCCATTTATTTAATATCCATACCTGCACATACACAAAACAAAAAACATACATATATTTGCCATTTTTTTATTATGTTTTTGGTCTTTTGGGGTCATTTTTCATAGTAAATGGTATGTGTAAAATAACACATACCAAATTTCCCCATACTAAGGTATTGCGTTTTTTGTCCTCGCCGTATGTATAAGTAAGCACTTAGAAAACTATGAATCTAATCCCCTTATCTAACTACCTCGAACAAGTTGCTTCGCGTGTTCATCGAGGGGTATTAAAGAATCAAAAGTTAGAGGAAGCCCCGTTTTTACTATTTTTATACTCTTTCTCTACACAAATTTTTTTGAATTTTTTTCCTTTTTCTCATTTTGCCTTTTTTGTACTTTCTTTTTAAGCAACTAACAACTTGAATTTCGTTATTTTCATAATCGTTAGGGATCATAGAAACAAGATGCTTTTCGATCGAGAAAGAATGCCCCAAAAAAAGGATAACATTCATCGTCCTTTGACTTTTTACTCGCTTCAATCCAAACCATGTTTAAAAAGACACCCCCAATCACACGTCCCCCTCCCCACTCCAGTTAAAATGTTAACACTATCATATTTGCAACTTGTGACTTTTTACTCCGACTAATTATTATAACTTAGGGGTATGTGCTATTTTGAATGTCAAACATGGATAAACGTTTTTTTCCAAAATTTCTAGTTTTCAACGTTCCACTCCGAGAATAATGTCTTGACAGGCTAGATCATCCCATGTAGCGACTTTCGTCTCGGCGCACATCCCACCTTTCGGCTAAGTGACCAGCTTTTAACACCCAAGGAGATTAGTATCAAGACCTCAGGACCTTAGGTTTCAAAAACTCTCAGATTTCCCGTATATACATAGCTTATTTGAAAACTTAAAATGAAATAGTCAAAGTTCAAAAGCATATTTAAATTTAACAAAAAGAGAACTATTTATTAATTCAAACTTAATTTTAAACATATTATTTATGCAATTGTAACCCCTCGAGCTTTTAGAGGTTGCAAACATCGGTTGTGAGCCGGCAAGATGCAGCAAACTTTTATCGGTCTCGGATTATTATTCATACTATGGGCTTTCTTTTAGAAGACTCGGACCACATCGGTTGTGAGCCGACAAGAGTAGTAAACTTTTATCAGCCCCACAGTTTTTATTATTATTATATATTTTTTTATCATTTCATTTCATTTTTTTTATTTTACTTTATATATATATATATTTATTATTATATATATATGTTATATATATTATTATTTTTTTACTATATATAGATATATATAGTAATGTATCAGAAGACTTCTTTTTGAAAAATTTAAGTATAAATTTGAACTAAGACTAAAATTTTTGATATTAACTACATAAAATATATATAGAATAAATTCCATGAAGTAATACCCATATAGCTTGAACTAAGAGGAATCAAGGAAAATTAAGTTGGGTAACCAACTTATCGAATAATGTGTTAATAAAGCTTCATAAAACAGCTTATTGAACAAAGGACCCATAAGTGTATATAAAAGATAGATTGTGCGATCGGTAATAACAGCATGATGCTAGTTGTAGCCGATGTGTTTGTGGTGTGGGGATAAAATGCCTTGGTGAAGGTGGTAGGGGTCCCGGTTTTGAGCCTTGCTCACCCGGAGCTTCCCACTTTCCCAAGTGTTTTAATTTTTTCTATTTTTTTCTTTTATAACTTTTTAAAACTCTTAAAAATAAGCAACTTTTGTAAAACAACTATTTTTATAAACTACAAATAAGCTCAGAAATAAGCTAAATAAGACAGGATTGCTTAAACTATACTAAGTCCTAAGAAAACTAACTGTTGCTTTTTTTTAAGGAAATTAAGCTAATGAGAAAGACAAATAAGCTAAACAATGATAAAGTTATATCTAAAAAGAACAAGAGATCAAAGATAAGCAATGACAATAAGCTAAAAAGACAGAAAAGCTAAAAAGCTTAAAAACACTTAAAAATTTACACTAGAGAGCAAATAAGCTCACATAAGCTTATGGCAAGACCAAATAAGCTAAAATGAGCTTAAACTATCCTAATAAGCTAAACTAAACTTGAATAAGCAATTACAATAAGCATATAAGCTAAAATAAAGAAATAAGCACCTTTATTGTAAACTAAAAACAAAACAGCCTCTTTTAATGCACGTTTGCGCTTAGATGTTAAGCTCTCTAATGAACTTGAGACCAAATGGACTTATTAAAGCTTAAAACTTGTCCTACTAGCTACTTAGAAATGCTTTTGAAAAGGAGTTTGAAAAACATTTGCTTAATGAAAAAGGCTTTTAAAAACAGCTGAATTACTCAGTAGGATCTGATTTTTTGTTTTTGTTTGAAAAGACAAATGGCAACTTTTGAGCTTAAAGACAGATAAGCAAATGAACTTATTTTGAAAAATCAAGTTGAGACAAATGATTAATGACCTAAAAGCTACTTAAATTATGAAAATCAAAACCTAAAAGTTACTTAAACCTACTGAAAATTGATGTTGAAAAAGGACTTTTTGGCTGTTTTTCATATCTGGTGTATTTTGCACAAATATGACCCAAACTTGCTGGTGTAGTTGACATGTAAATGAACAAAAAACTTTTAAAACTTTAAATGCAGGATAAGACACTTGATTCTACTCTATTGAGACAACAATTAAAGTGCAAATAAGACCATTACTAATACTAGATATGATTAAAACTTTTAATGCAAAATGAGACTTAGACAGATTATGACTTATATAAATCTAACTTATGAAAAACTAATTTACCCTAACATAACTTCTTAATTCTATTCTAGCAGACTTATTTATGAAGTTAAAATCAAAATCCAAAGACCAAATGGCCACTAGCAGTACTAACTTGTAGTTAGTACTGCTATGCCAAACACCCCTTTAAAAACACTCAATTCCATTTAAGCTTATGAAAATGAAATCTACTTAATAAAACTTGATTACCAATTAACAAACAACTATTAACAGAACTTATGAGCTTATATCAACAATCAAATAAGCCAGAATCATTAAGCTACTAGTTATACTAATATTTTTGGATTTTTATTGATTTTTAAGATAAAATATGAAAAACTATGATCTAAACTACTAAACTTGAAAACAGATGATCAATCATATCCAATAAGCACAATAAGAAGATTAGCACTAATAGAAAATTATAAGCTAAAAATAAGCAAATGCAATTTTTGAGCTAGAGACTTGAAATTAAGAGACTTACAATACACTTAGCTAAAAAAGGCTTAATATGCTCAAAGAGTTGTCACATAGCTCTAGTTATCACAATGGATTAGCTAGTAAAGGTACCATTAGATCTTCCCTTGTAAGCTTTTCATCTAGGCTCAATAATCCATTTAGCAAAGGTATTAAGCGATTATTAAGGTTTTGAGTAGATTAGATGGGAATAATTTGGAGCTCAATCTAAGCTTATAGACTCTGAGAGCTTATGAGAGCTTGTGAGAAGCTTTTGAAAATAGTAACATAATAGATTTGAAAATTTGTAATAGCTTAATAGTTAAAAACAGTTTATGTAAAAGCAAAGATGATTTTATTAACGAAATTGATTACAATAGACACTGAGATGAGATTACAATAAGCTGAAAAAGCAAATTACATAAGCTAAAGTTTAAAAAAAACTGAAAATTACAATTAAGCTAAATTAAAAAGTAAAAAAAAACTAAGATTAAAAGTGTCTCCTGTGTGTGAGTGTGAGGGGCTATTTATAGCCCAAGAATGAAGCTTCTAGGAGTCTTGCCCGCTCCTCTTATCCATCATCTTGGCCCTTGATTCTTCTCTCATCATTGGATCCCAAATGTGGATCATTGTATTAAATGAGTGAGCACACGGATTGCTCAAAATGGACATTTCCGTGTGTCAGACCTCTGTGCTTCTTTTGCACTTGTTTTAGTGCAAATTCCAATGATTGGTGTGCTTTCTTTCATATCCGCGTGTCCCTTCTTGAGGTGTCCTAGCCAATGAGAGGCTTTTGTGACATTTAACTCATGACCACATCCATACTTGTACTCGAATTACTAAGCCACACTGTCAATTTCCATTTACCCTTTGATTTAAGTAGGGTTAAACGCGGAGACGACATGAACAGTAAAAACAAAATCCCGCACCTTTTCTTTCTTTTTATATCTTTGTTTGACCTCAGGTTTGGGGTTTGACCATGGGTTGGGCTTGGGTAATTTTAAAAGGTTTTGGGCCGGTGGGTGTTAAATAGGTTATTATAGAAAGATAATGACCATTATCTCTTTATAAAAAGAGATAACGGTTGTTAGGGCTTTAGGGACTTTTGGCAATATGGTTTAATTTCATAGTGGTTGATTTGGTTATTTAGGAATTTTGTCTTTATAAGTTTGACCAGAGTTGACTCGTTGACCATGGTTGATACCAAGGACTTGGACTTTTTGAACCTTCTTGCTTATCATAATCCACGCTCATTGTGCAATTATAGTTCTGTGTCCGATGTTGTGCTGGTTTTGAGTGTTTCTGTGATATTTGCATATATCGTACCTACATAATCACAAAGCAAAAACTTGCAAAGTCTTGGCTTTTTCAAGCTAGACTCGCTTTTTATAGCTCCTTGTATAAAAGATTAGCAAAATTCAATCTATATACGTTAAGGAGAAAAGCTAAGACATAAAACCGATCAGGTTAAAATTTATTTTTGTTCTCACAAACAGAAAGCCTACATTCGTGTCAAAATATTTTTAATCAACTAACTATTTTTTTTATGAAAACTAAACTAGATATTAAGACTAACATTTAAAATTTTTGCGAGAAAACAGGGTACGTGAGAACAATGGGCAAAGGTAGGTAAGATCATATCGAAGATATACTACCAAATACTAAAACTAAATATTTTCCTCAATGTTTCCTAGTCTAAGGCTCAAAACCCCATACTAGAACTCAAAAAGCCGAATGCATAATCCGAGCATGGAGAAAGTATCAAAAAAATCTTAAGCCATTTATCAAGTATGCTAAAAGATAGATGTTAGTCGATAATAATCTAGGATATCGGATTTCCCCAAACTAATGGCAAGCAAAGGCTAGGAAGCTCGAGTGGACCGGGACAAAACACCGAACACGAGAGTCTTCACAATCTGGGTAATCCTGGACAAAAATCACAAACCACAAAACACGAAACACGAGAAAGAGGCGAGCCCCCTCTCATCAAATGTTAGAAAATAGATAAGAAGATAGAAACGCTTGTTTTTGTTATCCGAGTCACGAGCTTGACTCGACCCCGAATTAAGTTATCCATGGGGAAGCAATATGGAAAAGAAAAATCTCATTCGGGCTTTCATTAATGTTTGGATAAACATTAAAGCACATGAAAGTTCCATCCCGATGAGATGCCACCGGCTCTAAGTGGAGATGCCGGGGTCAAAAATGGTGTCTTCACTCCCGGTAGAGAGAAGTAAAGGAGAATCCACAGGGTAGGTGCGATACGGGAGAAAAGTCCGAATGACAAATGCGAAGGAATCGTCATCTTCAATATTCTGAGAAACATCAATCTCACCTCCCCCTGGGTCAAAACATTCGTCTTCATTAAGCTCATCAAAATTGTTTATCACGGGTGCATCGGGCTCAATGTCGAAGGTAAAACGCTCATACTCGGGAATAGGATCATCGTTAAGTAAGTCGTTAGAAAAAATAATATCCCCTTCCGAGTCAAAATCACTTTCAATACCCGGTGGTATCGAGTCTTCCGGAACAAGAAATGTATCAACCTCCTCTATAAGAAAGTCACTATCCATAACTGGAATAAGAGAAGAGGAGGGGTATTCAAGCACAAAAGGAATAGAAGGAGTAAGATTCAACGCTTCGATCTTATGAATGAGAAGATTGACGTTTAATAATTTCTCACAAAGAATTTCGTCCTCGATTTGAAAAATATCATTGTCAATCTCTCCTTCTTCTTCATCAAAATCATCTTCATCACAATCGTCTCCATTAATTCCCGATAAAATTGGATCAATAAAATTAAGTTCACCGACGAACTCCTCGGGAAGAAAATCAATCTTAGGAGATATGATCGAACTATCTCGACTAAGCAACAGGGAGTTATAAGTTGCACTTTCAGCACTCAAAAGATACAAGACTGCACATCACAAATATCTTCGAAAATATGCTTAAACTCTCTTGGGATTGGGACAAGGTTCTCAACACTAGTCTTTTTCGTTTCCAGAATAGTGTTAAGATGCCTGTCCCTCATACTTAGAGAGTTATCGGGCTCCTTGATCGATAAGTCTGGTGTGATTTCTTTAGGCTTTCTATATATAATAGTATACTCATCATCATTATAGAAGGTCGGACGATTTTAACTTGGACAATTAATAAATTCTGATAGCTCCTCATTAATATTTCACACATCTTCAAGGAGTTTACTCATCAATTCTTGAATATCCTCTTGTTGATAATGCTCGTCCGTAAAAGCATGCTTAATTTCGCCAAATCTTTCCCAAGCTATCAATAAAACCTTTGGTGTTACTCCAAAAGGTATACGACTAAACTTCCTTAAGAAGGTGTAAATAGCTTTCATTAAGTCTTCTCTAGCTTGCAACACTTCTTTACTCGTTTCTTGAGGAGAATGATGAATGACGAGATACTGTGGGGGTTGAAATTGGTCAAAACCGGAAGAATTAGAATTACATAAATTTTGGTTCATCGGTTGACACTGAAAAGTTGCGTGAGAACCCCCGCAGTTTTCACAACAAAGGTATTCTTGTGGAAAACTTGGTAAAGTTAGTGGAAAATTATTATAGAAGTTTTGATCGAAGCACGGGTTTTGATTGTAAACAAACGGAACTTGAGACGAACAATCGTAATCATAATGATCATCGTTTCCACATAACTCATAAATATTTGTCTCGTACTGGGGTTGTGGAGGGTAGTTAGAAAAATTTTGAGATTTATTGAAAGTATTTGGATTATAATCGAATGAATTTCCATCTCTTGAAGCGCAAAATGAACAAAATCCTCCTCTTAACGGACCTTCACATCCACAACAAGTGACTGGCTTTCCATCACCATAAGTGCAATTTAAACAAGTTCCAAGTAGAAGATTAACACCACATTGCGAACATGTACATAGATAACAATAAAAGCCATCACATGGTTGTCCACACCCCGTACACGCACGTTGGTTAAATGACGTCGAATTAAACAATATAGAGGATAAGAAGAAAGAATTAAACGGATAAGAGGTAACGAAGAATATTTTTGGGCTTTTGAAAATAATTCATAAGAAAAAGAATTAAAAAAAAAATTGGTAACCGAAAATTAAACGTGCACGGTAGCTCTCTAAAAATACGTACAAGAAAGCGGAGGAGTTGGTAAGCGCGAGGCGCTATTTAGAATAACCCTTCTCTTTTTGGGTGATGTTGATCAAACCCGCCTTAAACTTTCCTTATAGCACGTAGTCTAAAGGTGAGCCGTAACAACGATTAACAAACGGTTATTTTTAATATTAAAATAAAAATAGAAGTGTAAAATATTCACAAATGGAAAATAACTTCACGAGGAAGGTTCTTCAAAAACACTAATCTTCGAACGAAACGCGATAATCGTAAGACACTTCCCCGGCAGCGGCGCCAAAAACTTTATACGCTCCGAACACACTATATATATAATATAATAGTATATAAGGATTATATCAAATAATAGTATAGTAAGTATTTTCCGTCGGGTTTTAAAAAACAAACTTTTAACCAAAGTTGTCTCAAAAACCTCCCGGGTCGTTTATTCCCCAACGAAGCGTGAATTGAAAATCGGTTAAGTCCGTGATCGCGCGTTTTGAATAGTTTCAAAGAATTTTTGATTTGGGTTTTCTAAATCCTACTAAATATAAGTGAAAAGTAGATAAATGCACTAAAACAAGTAAATAAGTAACGAAAATTAAACACGTAAGCATTTAAACGTAAATGGGAATTAAAAAAAACGAGACATTTAAAACCTTAATTATCTAAAATTAAACCTAAATTGATCTTTTTGGTTTTTATAAGTCTTAATTAACTAAAAAGCTAGTACAAAGAAAGCTAGACCAAAAACGAAGGAGATTTGAGCTTGAAAACACTAAAAACATGAACGGGATTCAATCTCGTTTTTTTAAAAATCAAAATTTTGCAATTTAAACCCTACGAAAGAATATCTAATTTTCCTAGGTTCTAAATGTTAAAAGAAAATTTTCTAAAAAAGAATTATAATTATTTGACTTTTTTATAATTTTTTATGAATTAAAAACGATTTAAAGGAAATTAAATGTTTAAAAATACTAAACTATTTATAAAAAATTGTAAAAATCATGAAAAGTAGCTTGAACAGTAAGGAATCTAGGAAAAATAAGCTTGTGAAGACAGCTTATCGAATAAGCAGAGAAATAAGCCAAAACAACTTATTATACTATAAAGCCTAAAATGTGTATAAAAGATAGATTTTGCAAGTATGAAATGAAAAAGACCCCAGGGCACGTTGGTTGAGTGTGTGTTGTGTGTTGTGTTATAAAAGGTGAGGAGGGTTGAGGTCCAGGGTTCGAGCCTTGCTCACCCTGGATTTCCCCTCCTCCCTTTTTATTTTTTTGCAAAAACTTTAAAAAGCAAAGTTATAAAACAGCTTATAAGGAACATTTTTTATAAGAGAAACTTTTTGTGAAAACTAATGAATAAGCTAGAAAACAGCTTATTAAATCAGACAGATTGCACTAAACGGGCAAAAGCTTTTTACTAAACTAGAAAACTAGGAAACTCTTGAATAAGCTCAACTTTTAACTAAATAAGCTACAAGCAGCCTATAATTAACCTAACAATCTAGTCTTGAAAAGAAATGAACAAACAATTTAAGCAAGAATAAGCTTAAATAAACTCAGCAGTACTAACTTAGAGTTAGTACTGCTAGCTTTAATTTTTAATGCTGCTTCCACTAAATGACTTAGAAATCTAAGGACATAAACAAAATAAGCTAAGAATAACTTAATAAACTACTCTAGACTAGAAATAAGCACAAAGAAAAGCTATAAGCTGTAAAATCCAAATTAAACATTTATCTCAAAACTGGTTACCAAACTGACACAGTAGCCACTTTTAAGCTTATTTTAAATCCTAAAAGCTTGACCTCAAATCTACTTAAAACAACTTTTAAAAACTATTTTGAAAATCAAAAGATCAATGAAAAAGCTAGTTGAAAAGGCTGATAATTCATTCTACTCTACTTTTAGTTATTGAATAAAAAGACAAAAAGCTAATTTTGCAGATCTAAAACAAGTAATCATATAAGTTTTTTTTAAACTAAAATAAGCCCTAATCTATCTATAATGGCCTAAAATCTATTTGTGTTATAAAAATCAAAACTTAAAAACTACTTTAACCCTCTGAAAATTAAGTTTAAAAATGGATGTTTGCCTAATTAAACTGCTGATGCAGTTTGACACTATGAAAATTAACTAAGGCTTAAAACCAAAAGTGCAGGCTAAGGACTAGAATTCTACACTTATAAAATACCACAATGAAGGCAAAATGACAAGCAAAACTAGCTGGAACAATTTTAAGCTAAAAATTCCTAATGAACTGATCTAAAGCTTTACAGATTCAAACTAATATCTTATAAACTTATTTTATAAAATATATCTTAACCTAACAAAACTTGAATCCAGACATTATTAAATTTTATAATATGAAATTCACTTCCATCCAAAGGACTATTTAGCCTTTAGCCTTGTGCCAAACACCCTTTAAAACTAGTAAACCTCATTTTCAGCTTATACATTTTAGATCCAGGCTTTAAATCCTTAATACCAGATAGTGCAAAGCAAAAAATAAACTTAATGAGCAGATCTAAACAACAATATTAGCAGAATCTATAAGCTAAAAAGTAATGCTACTATTTTTGGATTTTATGACAGAAAATTAACCAACACTTGAAAACTAAGTAATATTCCAAGGCTTAAATCTAAATGACATAAACATATAAAAAGTCCCATAGTAAGCATAATTAAAGCAGTAACAAGCACTCTTAAACTAATTGATAAGCAGAACAGATTAACAAGAATAATAAGCAGATTTGATATGAAAAATTAGAGAATACCTCAACTCCTTGCTCAAAACAGGAGTAGTTAATCCTACTAAGCTCTAACCTACCCAGCTTATTTAATAAGCAATCTAAAACCCATAAGCTCTTCCAATTCTAGTTTATCTTCCAAAAGGTTGCTTCCATTTTCCAAACTGAATATCCAATCAATTTAGCTGAAATAAGCTTTGAGGATACTTATTTGAGCTTGGAGAATATAAGTGAACTACAAACAGCTTATTCAGAGCTTATTGAGTTTATTTAAAACTTCTAATCAAATGTAGCAAAATTCTCATTAAAGTAAAACTCAATTTTAAAGTAAATCGCAATTTTATTAATAAAGGAAAGGTTACATGGCTTTTAACTGAAGATTACATTAAGTAAAGACAAATATGCTGTAAATAAGCTATTCTACCCTACTCTAAATTATCCTACTCTTAGATGATTTGCTCTGAGTGATCTTCTCTTCTATTTATAGCTGGCGAAGGAATTTTCTAGGTCCAAAAGACGCTCCTCAGCTTTTGATCTCAACCTTTAATCCATAACCACCATTCAATCAATTTGATCTTAGCCGTCCAATATCTTCCACGTTCTTATAGCCAATAAGAAATGTTAGGATTGCCAACGTGGCTCCCCTAGATGTCAGAAGTGTCAGAATTGTTCTTTTAGAAAGGTTAAATTTACTTAAAACGGGGTTAAGTTAGGATGCAGGGTGAAAGGGGAAAATGGTGAATAGTAACTTCACCATTCGCGCCTTTTTTTTCTTTTCTTTATAGTTTTGATTTGGTTTGACCCGGGTAATTGGGTGGTTGACTTGGGCTCGGGTTTATATTAAAAGGACTTGGGCCGGTGTTTGGGCCATGGTTAAAAGGTAAAAAGGTTTTATAGAAATAAACATAACGACTGTTAGTTTCTTAATACAAGGGAACTAACAGTGTTAGTGATTTAGGGCTTTTGTGAGGATTTTGATTCTCATTAGGGTTCATTTGGGATTTTGAGGGTTTGTTTTGTCATTTTGTGAGTTCGACCATTGCTATGACCATAGCTTGTTAATTCTCGGCTCTTGTGCCTCTTTCTTCTCGTGTTTGGTTTGTGTTTTGGCCCTGATTTTTGGTCTTCTTTCTTTATATCATAATGCAATACACAAACACAAAACAAGCATATATTTGCCATTTTTACATGTTTTTGGTCTTTCGGGTTCGTTTTACAAGGTAAAAGGTATGTGTAAAATAGCACATACTAGTAACCAAAAGGAAAATCAAAAAAACCTTCTTGTTCAAAAAAATTATTTTACTAGTTACTATCTAACAGCCTTTTATGATTGTGTTGTTGTATTATGATTTTTACTTTACATTATCCCAAACTTGTTTTTATCATCTACTTTCCGTGTTTTAAGCCTTAAAATTAAATATTGAAGTGACAACACAATGACTGATCATTTAAGACAACGAAATGACTAATCAATTCTGACAACGAACTAACTTGTCAACTTTATGCTATTAATTTTATTAGTATATATATACATGTATACAACTATGTGTTTCTAACGAATATAATTCAATTCACACTTCTTTCTTTCACCAAATGTCGACGTCTACTACCACTAGTTTCGAATTCGATGTAAAACACAACGGAGAATTTAAACTTAACCTGCTAACCTATCAAGATGGTTCAGTACTAAATATTAATGTTCCAGCAATGGATTTTGAAGATATGGTTAGCTATCTTAAAAGAAAAATAACAAGACGATTCACTACTCTATATTACACGTTGCCACCAAACAAAATGTTATTATGTATGAAAGCAATTAAGAATGATTACGATACTAATGTTATGTACGATATTGCAAAAGTTGCTGGGAACCTCCAGATTTACATTTCTTATCATCCCATAGATTTAAGCACGGTGTTGATTCCAAACGATGGTTCTTTAGAAGAATCATTTGCAGGTATTATTTTTGAAGAAACAAAAATAAAACAACGTGAATCAGTCCGGTATCTACATCAAATGTAGAAACAAAATAAAAGGTTCGATTACTATGAATTTCTTGGTAAACTAGGATTTATTAATAAAACAAAACCTACTACATCCTATACGCAAACCATTTTTAATTTTGTTGTTCACAATGATGCGCAATTGGTGATCGATGCCACAAAAAACCCAATGTATGTCAATGGTGGAACAATGAACATCACCATTCCAAGAATGAAACTAAAAGAGATTAAACAATATTTGTTTAATATTATTGGTACGAAGATTTATGCTCTTTATTATAAAGTACCACACAGTGGCTTTTCAATCACCATCAAACTTAGAAACAACTATGATATGCATGTGATGTTTGATATATCTACAGCACAAGGCAAATTGGAAATTTACATTGACCACGTGGGTGTTAAATTTATTATAGCAAAATATATATGCCCAAATGGTACATTAGTAGAAATGATGAATCATGTGATAACTGACTACACGTGTGACAGTGTAAACAAAAAAAAGGAGGCAACACAAACTGATTACACTATTGAACAAATGATTGAATAGGCGAAACATGAACACCTTGAAAATGAGGAAACTAAAGAAGTTCGACGTCATGAACCTATATGGAAAAATCGAATGTACAAATAATTATTATTCATGATGTATCACATATGGTTTAAGAATGTTTTTTCAATGGACATCGATAGGTCTATTCGTTTATATTTTTTTAAATAAGCATTATTTCAACCATTATAATTCAGTACTGAATTACTGACATGAGCGGTAATGAAATGACAATGTCTTTTATCGCTTAAAAATTTACGCGACTTATTACATGATTTGACAAGTCATTTGGCTGTTTGCTGACATTAAATAAGACTACTCATTGAAAATGTCATTTATCGATTAAAATTCTACACGATTTATGACATAATTTGACAATTCATTTGGCTTTTTTAGACATTTATATGATAAGGACATGACAACAACTACCTATAATTTTTTCACTATATCACCTAGATTAGCATTGACAATACAACCTACTCACACACACACAACTTTTTTCAACTTTAAAAACTATGGCTTATTCTGCAAATTCAGCGCGTCAAACTCTTCTTAGAAGACTAAAAAAAGAACTAGAAGTTGAGGTCACACTTGCAAATAAGTTGTCATGCGAATTGACTCGTGTTGCTGAGCAAATGCGTAGCCGTGAAATACATATGACGATGTTGCATGATATGCCAATAATGAAAGAGAGGTATACAAGTTACTCGTATCACGTCTCATCCATGAAGGTCACGTTTTTGACTCCACCTTTGTTGATGATCAACCCAACCTTTGCCCTACCTTCACAGCTATTGGGATTGATTATCTTCTCGATATAAATGAAAAGATTTGCCCCATCTTTGTACTTTAATTCTACAGAAGTGTCCGCCTAATTCGTAAGCTAAATGGAACTATAGCCATCGCCTTCATCATCAAAAACTTTGAAATAACTCTTACTCTTGAGGAGTTTACTCGAATTTCATAAAATTCCTTGCTAAAAGGTTTGTGTGTACACTCCCGAATGGCCCATATCATCCCTTCAAAATGATGTTGACCCTTATCCCGACATTTATCCTCCTCCTTATAAGGAGTCATCCTTGATCCATGATGTTTTGTTTAATGAAAGAACTCAACCCAAGACGCGAAAGAAGAAAGGGATTGATACCTTCCTTGACCCTTTTCAAATGATTGTTTCTGAGTTGAAAACCGATTTCAAGAAATGGGAAATCATCCTGAGTGAAAATGCCGTAAGTCTCACTAGAAACAAAGACCATCCTAACGCTTGTCTATGCTACATGCTCTATTGTCTCGCCATTGAAAAAACCTTCAACCTTGCCAACTACATCGCCAACTAAATGGTGAGTGTGACTAAGAGTGTCGATATGACACTTCCCCTGTGGAATGCTTCTCACTCGCCTCTTTGAGCAAGTTCATAACCATTACCCATATTCCTTCTCAAATGAACTCTACCTTGTGGACCCCGTAATGATCCCCCTTTTATGACATCAAACAATATCACATTTATACCATCATTTATCCCAAATAAACCAACCACTTGTGTATAATTATTGCAAGAATGTGTACTTAATTGTTAAAAAGTGTTATTTGCAGTAATTGAGGAGTAATTTGTGAAGACATGCTAAAAGGCGCATATTTTAGAGCTAAAACAAAGACATTTAAAGATTATCCATTTCTGACCAATACGCCGTATCCAGGAAAAGAGATACGGCGTATTAGCGCCAAGTCTTCATAAGAAAATACGTATTCACAATTCCCAATACGGTGTATTCACCTTTTGCCATACGCCGTATACATGAAGATAACTATTCAGAGATACGAAGATATTTATATTTTGGGAATATATATTGTATTGATTGTAAACTTTGCGCGCACTCCAAGGGATACACCCCAATACGCCGTATTGGCCTAACCCAATACGGCGTATCCAACATTTTTTAGAGGTTATAAATATAAGACTCAAAAATGAGTTTTCAGTGTGTAAAATCATATTCTTCATACCTTACTCATAAAAGATAATTTTCTGAAGAGAAGAAGAGCAACAAAGGTCAAGCATTGATCACGATTCCATAGAAGACACCGTGTAATTTCCTTACTCTTGTAATCATTTAATTTTTGGTATCGTTCGGTAAAACGTTTAGTTTACCTTGGTTATTTGATCACACTTGTATAATTACAATGGTTATGGGCTAATACCCTTGGGTATTAGCCATCTTAATGAAGATTTAATGTTTGGTTTGTTTTAAAATCGATTTACTTAATTTATCGTTGAAAGTTTAATTATGTTTATCACATGATACTTGTTTACGTGTTTGAATATGCGACCTATCATTCAACTGGGTCTAGTTACGCCTAACAAGTGAGCTAGATACTAGGATAGCTCTCCATATCATGTTTTATATTACTGGACCAATAGGATCACAAGTAACGTTCTATCTTTGTCTTTAAATTAAGAGCTTAGTTAGACCGGCAGGTGACCCGTAATGTTTCAAAAAGTATGTTCTTGATTAATTGATAAATATTTGAATAGTGGACTACCAGTATATAAAATACCGTCAAACAGTAAGTGGGTAAAGTCCCGATGGGCTAGGGTTTATCAAGATCACCATTGCTATAATCCCTAGATAGATTATAGTTAAACTAAAAGGATGCTTTATGCGGTTGCGTTAATTGTGACAGGATTCAACATGTCTAGGTCTTAGGATGATGTCCCGCCTAAGTCTTAAGTATGATATGCCGCTTCGAGATAAGAAATCATTGCACTAAATAAACAAACCAGCATTTAATCGGATTTAATATGGCTAATACAGTTTTCTATTATTTGGCTTGTACCGCTCTTTTATCTTCTGATTATTTTCTTGAATTTTTATTGTGTTTAGAATTGATTATTGTCACCATAAAACCTATGCCAGTCTCTCAGGCTGAAAAACCCCCTATATCCGTTAGAAGCGTATATAGCATAGGTTTAACAAGTAATAAGAATTAACATAAATAGACTAATTAAAATACTGATAGATTATAAAGTAAACAACCTCGCTCTTAGTGTTCGACACCCTACTTACCATGAAACTCTACCCGATCGGGTACACTGCCCGTTAAAGTGTTGTTTTATGATAAGTCGGCTAAATATAAATGTAAGACTTGGTAATCAATAAATTAACCCTACATGACAGCACAACACCCTTGTTGGGAATTAAGTGGTCTAGACTTAATTCTGTTAGTATATTATAGTTAATTCTGCTAGTACATTTGTTAGTACTGGTAGAAGAGTTATCATAGTTAGTACTGGTAGTACATTATAGTTAGTACTGGTTATGTAATAGTTAAGTCTGCTTATGCAGAAGTTAGTTAAAGTTATAGATATGCATGAGATATCTTAGGAAAAGATATGCATGATCTTTGTAAGCGTTTTGTAAAGCTCATTAGGGTTTCCTTAGTGTATAAAAGGAACCAAAGGCATAGTTAGTTGATTAGCAATCATAGTTTGTAACCTAGAACAACACAGAACAACACAGATCTATAGTTAGTTGATTAGCAAGCATAGTTAGTTGATTAGCAAGCATAGTTAGTTGATTAACATAGAACAACACAGATCTATAGAGATCAATTAGCAATCATAGTTTGTAACCTAGTAAGATTCATGTTATAATACAAAGGTTTGATAAAAGATCTTTTGTGTTCTTCTTAGCATTGTTGATTAGTTTCCGCATAATCAATAGTGTTAAATCAGTGTTTCATTATTGTTGCTTTGGATTTATCTAAAGTAGCAAACCCTTTCATGATAGATATATATACAACGAGAATTTAGGGTTTTGACTCTATGAAAGCAGTAAAGATAGGATGAGAGTAATGATGTAATCATAAGTTTATGCAGGTTTATAAAGAATTACAAATTTTAAATATTGCACATTCTATTTTTTCAAAAATACTTAAAAAATTTTGAATCTTCACATTGCTAGAGACGCGACACCATCGGGTTTTAATCCCGACGCCGTCTCCAGGCACTGTGCAGATTTCTTCTTCGTTTTTAATGAGAAATTTCCTGCATACAATTCTATAAGTTATATCCGTAGAAAGCACTGCATAAAAACCTGAAATTAATCATTACAATCATATGACTCGAAACAGACGCGAATTAATCTAGACAATTTATTTATTATGTTTGAATTGGTTCTTAAAAACCGGATATATTCCCCTACACGTATTTTATGCAAAATACATTTGATTGTAAATAAGACGAAGTTATAAACAAAATAAAGCATGATTACAAAGATGGTTCAAACATAAAAGAATAAATGAACGGAATTAAAACACACGACACTCCTAATATGCGAGAAAAATAAACATTGGGTTGCCTCCCAAGAAGCGCTTTTCTTTATTTATGAGTCTTGTAGCTAGACTAGAAGTCACGAGTCCTTACGTGACTTCTCCTTTGTTTCTCTTGGCCTACATGGCTATCAAGCTCCGAATGGATCTGCACACATTTTTATAATGTTTATAATCGGGTCCCAAATCTAAGCTATCAGAGTAGTGAGTTTTTCTGCTGCTGTCATCGTCACTTTCTATGGCAAAAGGAGGTATGCGGTTGGTT